>CAUYLG010044839.1:0-10682 GCA_963573385.1 Cacajao melanocephalus
GTCCTGGGCTTACAGCTCTAGAAATTACACGTGAAAGGGTCCTGGGCTTACAGTGATAGAATTTACATGTGAAACAGTCTTGATCCATGAAGTAGGCGTGGAGTCCATGACTTAGGTGGGATTTGATCCTATTAAGTAAAAACAATGCCTTCTGGAACGATTCCTCCATTCCATGCCTGTGATCTGTAGGAGTGCGATTCAGGGTGGCATCGAGATCTGCCAGCCTTTACTTCTCCTACTGAAATGGACGTAGAAGTCTAGGGCGAAGGGCGCTTAGAAGCTTAAGAGGATTAAGGGTCTCCTTCCTCAGCAGACATAACCAATCGATGACAGCACTGTCTCTCCCAGCCTAGGTTTTTCAGTCTTGGTTATTGGGATTTGGGGCCGGATAATTCTTCACTGTGGGGCTAATTGGTTGTTTCCTGTGCATTGTAGGATGCTTAGCAGCACCCCTGGCCTGCACCAACTGGAGGCCAGCAGCAACGTTCCCTAGTTAGTTGTGACAACCCAAAATATTTTACACCAAGCTTGTCCAACCTGAGGCCCACCGACTTCATGTGGCCCAGTGCAGCTTTGAATGAGGCCCAACACAAATTGATAAACTTTCTGTTGCCCAGGCTGGAGTGCAGTGGTGCAGATCTCAGCTCACTGCAACCTCTGCCTCCCAGGTTCAAGCAGTTCTCCTGCCTCAGCCTCCCAAGTAGCTGGGACTACAGGTACCCGCCACCACACCCACTAATTTTTGTATTTTTAGTAGAGATGGGGTTTCACCATGTTGGCCACTCTGGTCTCGAACTTCTGATCTTATGTGATCCACCCGCCTCAGCCTCCCAAAGTCCTGGGATTACAGGCATGAACCACTGCATCTAGCGCCAATTTGTAAACTTTCTTAAAACGTGAGACTTTGCGATTTTCTTTTAGCTCATCAGCTATTGTTAGTGCATTTTATGTGTGGTCCAAGACAATTCTTCCAGGGTGACCCAGGAAAGCCGAAAGACTGGACACCCCTGTTCTAGATGTTGCCAGGTATGTCCTGGTTAAGAACTAAGTTCAGCTGCAAACATAGGGCTGCAGGCAGCAGCAGCAGCACTGCGGGATGGTGAGTGAAGCCTCTTTCCCGCGTCTGCTGGGGTGTGGACTGTGTGGCTTTGCATATGTGTGCTCTGTGAGGCACCTGGGTCATGCTCCCCCTTCCAGGTCCTCCATGGCTGGCAGCATCTCAAAACGCAGACAGCCATCCTGGCTTCCATTGTCGCTGTGTGAATTAAAGGGCAGGGCTGACTCCTGAAAGGGCCCCACCCCTACCTCCCTGCCCTCCTCCACCCCTGCTTACGGGAGCCACGCCTTCAGGGGTGACTCACAGGAAAGCTTGCCTTGTCCCGGGTGAGGGCAGCGCGTGTCACAGCAGCTCACAGGAGAAACTGGACTGTGTTACACCCATTATCTCCAGTTGCGGGGGTGCCAGCCTGCACACAAAGGGTGCAACGTGTTCTGGGGTGAAAGAGGAGCCCTGGGGCACCTCCATTCCCATCCCACCCGGAGCCAGCCACCATGGCTTAGTGAGCTTATACCAACGGCCGCCCTGCCCCAGCTGCACCCTCCCATGCTGGATGAAAGAGAGGCTGGTGGCTGATGCAAGAGGCAGATGTGATTAAAGCAGAAGTGTGGGTTACAGCCCTGCCCGGCAGCTCCGGCTGGGAAGGCAGCTGCGTCTACACCAGGTGCTGGCAAGGCAGTTAGAGTAATTAGGGGGCCTTGTGGAGCTCTGTGGAAGGAGGACCTGAGAGGGACCCACAGAAAAGGGAAGCCCCCTCCTTCCAGATCCGTTACAAATGCGTGTGGGCACAGAAGTGGGAGAGAAAATGTTAAGGGTCGCCCTGCAGGCGTCTCCCAGGACAGGCCCTGTCAGGGCTGGGTGGGCGCTGGGCTGCTGGGAAGATGACCCTAGGGAACAGAAGCTCCAGGCTTCGGCAGGACTGAGCCCTGGGGATGGAAGGGAGTGGTGGGCTTTTTTAAAGAGCTGTGGGCAGTGCCCCGGACGCAAAGGGAGGGGCCTAGGGTGCTGGAAGGCCCAGCTGCAGCCCTACCTGGTGGGATGTTGGGCGGGGCTACAGGGGTCTGGGCAGAACACGGCTCCTTTGAGAGAACGATTCCTGCCACTTCTGTTTCCGACACATGTATGCATGTCCGTGAATTTCTAAGCATGGGTCAGGTTAAGGGAGGTTGATAGATTTCGTCCTCAGTCACATGCCCCATGACCACAGTGGTGTGACTTGGTCACCTTCGTATCCCCAGGCACCCTAAAGCTGCCACATCCTCCACATGGGGGGCTGCAGTGACTTCACTGGAAGAGCATGTTTTTGGAGGGGTAAGGTGGTGGGGGGCCTCCCTGGGCATCCTGTCCCTCTGCCCTCTGCCCTTTGCTCTGATGTCCAGCCCGCTTGGCGGTCCCTTCAGGCTTTGTGGTCCTGGCCCCAGGGGCCCTGCTTTTCTGACAGCTTCTGTTGCCCCCAGTGCCCCGGGCTGGGCTCCCACCCCACCCCATCCTACCCCACCAAACTCCAGAGCAGGGGAAACCAGACCCTGGTACTCATCCCATGTAAACTCGGATTCTTACAGCCAGCAGGCTCAGCTTGGGCTTCTCAGACTTCCTCTGGGAGAACTTGGGGCCCAATTAAACCCCAGAATCAGGTGAGCTGCACCTTCTCTGGTGTCAGAACACAGGGCCAGCTGGTCGCCGTGGCTGACTCCTGTAATCCCAGCATTTTGAGAGGCCGAGGTGGGTGGATCACCTGAGGTCAGGAGTTTGAGACCAGCCTGGCCAACATGGTGAAACCCCATCTCTACTAAAAATACAAAAAATTAGCTGGGTGTGGTGTCGCATGCTTGTAATCCCAGCTACTTGGGAGGCTGAGGTAAGAGAATCTCTTGAACCCAGGAGGCAGAGGTTGTAGTGAGCCAAGATCGTGCCACTGTACTCCAGTCTGGGTGACAGAGCAAGACTCCATCTCAGAAAAAAAAAGAAAAGGGCCTGTGGAAAGTCAGAGGTCCATGCACCCAGGACAGGGCGGGGGCCTGCTGCCTGGGGCGCTGTGTGTGGGTCTCAGCTCTCACTTCCTTCCCCGCTGGGTGAGCCACAGGCAGGTGGGCGTGTGGCCGTGTGTGATGATGACTCTGACACAGGCGGAAGCGGGCCACGGAGAGACTTGGACCCTTGCCCTCAGCAACGTGGCTGGGCGGTGTTGGAGGCTCCAAGGCCACGAGGCCCCAGAGACCACCAGGAAAGGTCAGCCTCTGGGGAAGGACGGATGAGGGCCCCTCCGCCCTTTCTCTCCTCATGCTGCCTCTGTCCATGAGAGCTCCAGACTTGGGATAAAGTGTCTGTCCAGGCGCTGTGGGTTTCACTGAGCAGGTGCCTTCCAGGAAAGGTGGAGTCAAGGGGTCATCCCAGGAGTCCTCAGGACAGAGGCTTGTCAAAGCCATGCTATTTTCCCTCTGGCCCTCCTCAGCCAAGGTGGTGGCACGAATGTGGCAGGGAGGAGGGCGGGATTCAGGGAGTATTTGCCAGGGTGGGAAGGGCCTGGAAGACTGAGGCTCTGAGAGAGCAGGAGCAGGGCCCCCCCAGCTTGGGGAGGATGGGAAGGCCCAGAAGGCCCCAAGATCCCTGTAGCAGGAAGGGGCTGCTGGCCTTCCTAGAGGAGCATGTTCCACAGCGGAGATGCAGCAGGGAGCTGGGGAGGAAACCCAGCCACAGACCCAGCCGGAAGCCACAGTGGGCAAGAGAGACCCCCGTGGGCAAGAGAGACCCCTGTGGGCAAGAGAGACCCCCGTGGGCAAGAGAGGCTGCCAGGCCTAGAACAGGGTGGACAGTGCAGAGGGGATCTGGAGGCCCAAACCCTTCAGGTTGGGCGGGGCAGGGCTGGATAATGACACCAGGCAGCTCTGGGCAGGCAGGGATACCAGGGAGTGGGTAGGTGCCTCCAGGGCAGAAGAGCCACAGAGGGGGGCAGGAAGCACTCCGTTCCAGATCAGCACACTTGTTGATGTTCCTGGCATTGAACTTCAAAAAAGCTTGGTTGGGCAAATGAGGCTGGAACAAGCAGTGACTGCAGACCTGTGCCCGGGAGGCAGCGTCAGGTCCTGACCCGTGAGTTGCCGAGCCCGCCAGTGCCCTCCTCCACAGTCTCCTGGCACCCGACCTCTCTTCGTCAGGCATCCTGCCAGGCCCCTGCGGCACAGACTTCCCCAGCACCAGGAAGGGGCCCCTCTGTGGACAGCAAGTCAGGAAGCATGTCATGAAGGACGGTGGTGGGGCGCTCGTCATGGTCTCTTCCTGCCTGCTCTTGGCCATGAGAGCTCTCGGAAGGGCCGCTACATATAGCTGCACAGTTTGTTCACTGCACAGCAGCACCTGGTGCCAGCCTGTGACTCACATCACCCCGTGCACTCTGGCCTGGGCTCCTCCAACTCCAGGGTGGGGCCTCTGCTTGTCTGCGCAGAGGTGCCGTCCACTCCTGAGACCGCGTCAGCCCAGAGGGAGAGCTATTTACCAGCGCGTGCCCAGAACGGAGACTGCTGGTCCTCACCAAGCTACCTGCTTGGGCCATCTATTGCTGCAGAACAAACAAGCCCAAGACGTAAGGCTTAGGACAGCTCTGTAGCAGCGCATGGGTCTGGCGCAGTCAGGGCTCAGCCGGGCAGTTCTTGAGCAGGTTCTCCCAGACGGTTGCAGTCAGACGGCCGAGTCTGGAGCCCTCTCATGGCTTCTTCGTCCACATGTCTGGCCCCTGCACTGGGAGGGTTGGAATCCCTGGGGCTGCTCAGGCAACTGTCTGTCCATGTGGGCTCCCCATCATCTGGCAGTCTCGGGGTGGTGGGGTTTCTCACATGGAAGCTCCTTGCTCCAGAGCGACTGTTCTAAGAGAAAGGATGGGCCGGGTGTGGTGGCTCACGCCTGTCATTCCAGCACTTTGGGAGGTCGAGGCGGGCGGATCACGAGGTCAAGAGACCGAGAGCACCCTGGCCAACATGGTGAAACCCCGTTTCTACTAAAAATACAAAATTAGCAGGGCGTGGTGGCCCATGCCTGTAATACCAGCTACTCAGGAGGCTGAGGCAGGAGAATCTCTTGAATCCAGGAGGTGAAGGTTGCAATCAGCCAAGATTCTGCCACTGCACTCCAGCCTGGGTGACAGAGCGAGACTCTGTCTCACTCTGTCTCAAAAAAAAAAAAAAAAAAAAGTGGGGCGGGGGGATGTGGAAGCCGCCAGCCTCTTGGGGCCTGACCTGGAATTGCTACTGGAGTCTACTCTTCCCTGCATCCTATGACACAGGGTCAGGAAGGAGGTGTGTGGTCATCGCCGCCCCGTCTGTGCTATGTGGACTGGGTGGCAGCGGTCTGATGCAGGGCCCTGTACCAGGAACTGGAGAGTCCCAGAATGCATGAATCCCCACCAGCATGTTCTGGGAGCTGCCAGCCTCATCAGACAGACGAGCGCTCAGGGAATGACAGCACAGACCACCGTGAGGGTGAGCTGTGGCAGGGTGGGCGTGGCGCCCCCCGGCCGCTTCCTTCCTTCTCTCCCTCACTCCTAGTGCTGCAGGGGCTATGAGGAGACAAATTTGGCCGGGCGCGGTGGCTCACCCCTGTAATCCTAGCATTTTGGGAGGCCGAGGTGGGTGGATCCCCTGAGGTCAGGAGTTCAAGACCAGTCTGGCCATCATGGTGAAACCCAATCTTATAAAAAAATAAAAATAAAATAATAAAAGAGGAGACAAATTTTAAAAAAGAAAGAGGAAGCTAAGAGCCTCTGCAGGTATTGCAGTGCGTTATGGTCATGCTGCGAGAGGTGGCAGGTGCCCACAGAGAAACAGGTGTGTGTTTGTTTGTTTTTGAAACAGAGTCTCTCTCTGTCACCCAAGCTGGAGAACAATGGTGCAATCTCGGCTCACTGCAGCCTCTGCCTTCCGGGCTCGAGTGATTCTCCTGCCTCAGCCTCCCAAGTAGCTGGGATTACAGGTGCGTGCCACCACGTCCTGTTAATTTTTGTATTTTTTGTAGAGACGGGGTTTCACCATGTTGGCCAGGCTGGTCTTGAACTCCTGAGCTCAGGTGATCCACCCACCTCAGCCTCCCAAAGTGCTGGGATTAGAGGTGTGAGTGCCTGGCGCAGAAACAGGTGTTTGTGTCACTGAAACCCTACTCCAATCAGGGTAGTGGGGGTGGGAGCTTGCAAGGAGCCATGGGGCCCTCCTGGCACTGAGCTGGGACAGGAGAGGAGGGCAGGGGCCTGGGGTTGACCAGGGGAGGAGGAAGGGTGGGAGGTCAGAGAGGCACCAACCATCCAGGTGCCACATGGCCCAGTGCTGAAGGATTCCAGGGAACACGTGAGGGGAGCTTGATCCATCTAAGGCCCCCAGTGTCTCTGTGACCAGCTGGCAGCAAGAGCTGCTTTCTCTTTCTCTCTCTCTCTCTCTCTCTTTCTTTTCTTTCTTTTTTGAGATGGACTTTTGTTCTTGTTGCCCAGGCTGAAGTACAATGGCACAACCTCTGCTCACTGCAATCTCCACCTACTGGGTTTAAGGTGTTCTCCTGCCTCAGCCTCCCAAGTACCTGGGATTACAGGTGAGCACCATCACACCCGGCTAATTTTGTATTTTTAATAGAGACGAGGTTTCACCGTGTTGGTCAGGCTGGTCTCGAACTCCTGACCTCAGGTGATCCACCCACCTCAGCCTCCCAAAGTGCTGGGATGACAGGCGTGAGCCACTGCGCCCGGCTGCAAGAGCTGCTTTCTGTGGCTGATGGAACATGTGTCTGTCCGGTGCTGTGGGATTGACTAAGCGGGTGCCTTCCTGGAAAGGTGGAGTTAAGGGGTCATCCTGGGAGGCCTCATGGCAGAAGTGCCACAGCAGGAGCCTTGGAGGCCTGTGCAATTTCAGTGTGTGCAGATGGCGGATGGATGGAGGGGACCAAGGCGTCATGTGAGGCAGGAAGCAGCAGATGAGGCAGAAGCTCCCAGAAAGGTCCTGGAGCCTGGGAGAGGAGCTGCACTGTGACTTGGCAGCCACCCTCTAAACAGCCAGGTCTGCTCTGTTTCATGGGACTTTCTCAGGTTGAGAGGAAACAGCTGTAGCCACACCCTGTTAGGTGCTCACTGGTCCATGAGGGACCTGCAGGTCACCCAGGAGGGTGTGGAAGAACTGGCTCCCTGGGAGGGGTGGTCTCATCTACTGATGGACTCAGGCCCCTGTCAGTTCAGACCGTGGGAAAGAGCAGTGCAGCCTGGGGTGGTTGTAAGGTTATTCTTGTAAGGTTATTGCCGAGTTTAAAATGAAGAAACTGAGGCCAGCACGAGACAAATTAAATTCCAGTTTATTCAGCTCCCGGGCGAGGTTCTGTGGTCCCGGGGGAGGGAGAGAGAGAGAGGGGGGCCAGAGAAGTCGCGCCCGGCCATTCTGGGCATGGGGTTTTATAGGGGGTGAGGGCAGTAGATTGGTCAGTGGGGAAACAAAGCATGGGCACCTGTATTGGTCATAGAGAGACTGGACCCGGACTTGGCGAGCTGCCATTGGTCGGGCTCTCGGTGGGATTTTTGAATTTTGGGCTGAGAGCATGATTTAGTGCTGAGGGTGGGGCTAGGGGTGGAATGCAGGAGTGGGTGTGGGGAGCCCACATGGAGAAGGCAGGCGCTGAGTAGGACGTCCGGCCTCCTGATAACAGTGTTATCAGGTGCAGAGGGGTTGGGTATTGTCCATTCGGCTCCCGGCGAGGCGCTATCGGCCTTACAGTGGTCTGTACCCTCAGGGTCCTCCCATGGAGGCTTCTGGGCAGGAGCAGCCGCTGCCTGGGAGGTCCACCCACCTTCTCCAGGTTTCTATTCCAGGCTGACCTGGAGCAGAAGCCTGGAGCTTGACGCTGGGGTCTTCTTGGCCAGGCACCTCTCTGTGACATTGTCTCTCCGTCGGGCACCTCTGCTCTGACTGCACCGGTCAGAGTACCCACGGGTTTGAGCTGGAAAAGGCCCAGGAGATTTGCTTGGCCAACATCCTCACTGAGAGGTGAAGGCATGGAAGCCTAGGGAAGAGAGAGGTGTGCTCCCAGCCCTCCCTCCAGGGAGAGCCGTGGCAGGAGCTATAGCCACAGCTCTTCTTGCAGGCCTGTTATAAACACAAAACGTGGCCGGGCACAGTGGCTCATGCCTGTAATCCCAGCACTTTGGGAGGCCGAGGCGGGCGGATCACCTGAGGTTGGGAGTTCAAGACCAGCCTGACCAACATGGAAAAACACTGTCTCTGCTAAAAATACAAAAATTACCCAGGCGTGATAGCATATGCCTGTAATCCCAGCTACTCGGGAGGCTAAGGCAGGAGAATCACTTGAACCTGGGAGGCAGAGGTTGCAGTGAGCTGAGATCGTGCCATTGCACTCCAGCCTGGGCAACAAAAGCAAAACTCCGTCTCAGAAAAAAAGTAAACACAAAATGTATTGGACTGACTGTGACCAGCTTCTCTCCCCTCCTCTTCCAGTTCTGCTACTCAGGGGCGCACCAACTCCTCCCTCTTACTCCTCTGGAGACCAAGGAGGAGATGAGAAGCCGGTGTTCTGCCGGGCATGCTGTGAAATTAGAGACCCCTCCATGGTGCACATAGGTAATTTTCTGTTGTTGTTTTTTTTTCTTTTTTCGAGACCGAGTTTCATTCTGATTGCCCAGGCTGGAGCGTAGTGGTGTGCTCTTGGCTTACTTCAACCTCCGCCTACTGGGTTCAAGTGATTCTCCTGCCTTAGCCTCCTGAATAGCTGGGACTACAGGCACGCACCACCACGCCCAGCTAATTTTTGTATTTTTAGTTGAGATGGGATTTTGCCATATTGGCTACGCTGGTCTCAAACTCCTGACCTTGTGATCTGCCTGCTTTGGCCTCCCAAAGTGCTGAGATTACAGGCGTGAGCCGCCTCGCCTGGCGGATAATTTTCTTTTTTTCTTTTGGAGACTGGGTCTCCTTCTGCTGGAGTGCAATGACGGGATCTTGGCTCACTGCAACCTCCACCTCCCAGGTTCAAGTGATTCTCCTGCCTCAGCCTCCTGAGTTGGGTTTACATGGGCGCGCCACCACGCCCAGCTATTTTTTTGCTTTTTAAGTAGAGATGGGTTTTCACCATGTTGGCCAGACTGGTCTCTTAATCCTGACCTTCAGTTATCTGCCCACCTCAACCTCTCAAAGTGCTAGGATTACAGGCCCGAGCCCCTGCGCCTGGCCTTTCATTTATACTTATTTTTTTTTTCTTTTTCTTTCTTTCTTTTTTTTTTTTAATGAGAGAAAGAAAGAAGAAGAAAGAAGAAAGGAGGAGAGAGAACAGAATTCTTGCTCTATTGCCCAGGCTGGAATACAATCTAGGAATAGGTATTTAAAACCTCTTTTATGCCAATAATTGTACTTAACAACAGAGACAGGAAGGAATAAGGGAAGAAAATAACAAACAGCCAACCAATATTTCATTTAAGTCTGTGAAATGCTATGCAAATGCTGAAGAGTGATTTACTTCCAATTAAATAGTCACTTTCAGAATAGGTGTAATATGATACTGAGAAAAATGTATGTTCTGGAGACCTGGGATGAAGAATTCTATAGATATTCACTAAGTTTACTTATTCCAGGTCTAAATTTCCTATTTTCTATCTCATTGATCCATCGAATATTAACAATGTGGTGTCAAGATCTCCCGCCATTATTGTGCGGGAGTCCAAGTCTCTTTATAAGTCATTTAGAACTTGTCTTATGTATCTGGGTGCTCCTGTATTGGGTGCATATGTATTTATGATCATTAACTCCTGTTGTTGCTTTGATTCTTTTACCATTATGTAATATCCTTCTTTGTTTCTTTTAGTCTTTGTTACTGTTAAAGTCTATTTTGTCAGAGACAAAAATTAAAACTCTTGTTTTTTTGTTTTTTTTTTTTACTCTCCATTTGATTGGTGAATCTTCCTCCATCCCTTTGAGTCTTTGTTTGTTGATGCTTGTGAGATAAATCTGGATACAGCGTACCAATGGGTTTTGACTTTTTGTTCAATTTGCCTGTCTCTGTCTTTAATTGGGGCATTTAATCCATTTAAATTTAGGATTAATATTAATATTTGTGAGTTCAGTATTATGATTTAATGCTAGCTGGCTATTTTGCCCATTAGTTGATGTAGATTCTTCATTATGGAGTTACTCTTTAGATTTTGATAGGTTTTTGGGATGACTGATACTGGTTGTTCCTTTCTGTTTGTAGTCTTTCTTTCAGAAGCTCTTGTAAAGCAGGCCTGATGGTGATGAAATCTCTGAGTTCTTGCTTGTTCTTAAAAAATTTTATTTTTCCTTCACTTATGAAGCTTAGTTTAGCACGATATGAGATTCTGGGTTGAAAATTCTTTTCTTTGAGGATATTGAATACTGACCCCCACTCTCTTCTAGTTTGTAGGGTTTCTGCTGACAGGTCTGCTGTGAGTCTGATAGGCTTCCTTTTATGTGTATGCTGAACTTTCTCTCGAGATGCCCTTAGAATTTTCTCCTTTCTTTAATAGCGATTGAATCTAGTGTGTATGTGTATATGAGTTTCTCGACTTGAGGAATATCTTTGTGGTGTTCTCTGGATTACCTGGAGTTGAGTATTGTCCTGGATTACTAGGTTAGGAAAA
>CAUYLG010044840.1:0-85279 GCA_963573385.1 Cacajao melanocephalus
ACACCGGTCACACCAGCAAATCTCATTGAGGCTTCTTAGGAAGAAAGCCCCCCAATCAGCCCACGTCCCATGCCCACCCCCCATTCGGCACACGTCCCGTGGCCACCCCGCATTCGGCACCCTTCCCGGGCCCACCCCCCATTCGGCACCCTTCCCGTGCCCACCCCCCCTTCGGCACCCTTCCCGTGCCCACCCCCCATTCGGCACACTTCCCGTGCCCACCCCGCATTCAGCACACTTCCCGTGCCCAGCCTCTCTCGATGGAAACGGTTCTCAGTGGTCTCCTCTCTTGTGTTGGATTCCACGGCGATGTTGCCTGTGGCCTAGAATCAGGGAAGGTCCTTAGAAACCCTCTGATCCAGCCCCTTTTTTGACAGATAGAAAAACTGAGGCCCAGGAAGGTCAAGGAATGCTTAAGGTCACCTTCACACAGGGAAAGAAGGTCATGGGGAAGGAAGGTTGCCCGGATCAGGTACCTGAGTTCTGGAGAAATTGGGAGGGTCGCCTGAGGCTCCACCAGAAATGGACTCAGGTGTCCAGACTCCCAGATTTCTCTCTCTGTCTCTGTCTATCTCCATGTGTCTCTCTGCATCCATTTCCATCTCTTTGTCTCTGTTTCTCTGTCTCTCTGTCTCTGTTTCTCTGTCCCTGTCTCTCTTTGTCTCTGTGTTTCTCTCTGCGTCTCTCTATGTATCTCCATCTGTCTCTCTCTGCCTCTGTCTGTCTCTGTCTCTCTGTCTGTCTTTCCACCTCTTTCTGTCTTTCTGTCTCTGTCTCTTTGCCTCTCTCTGTCTCTGTCTCTCTGCCTTTCCCTCTCTGCCTCTCTCTGCCTTTCTCTCTCTCTCTCTCTCTCTCTATCTCAAAAGCTCTTACCTGCAGCTCTGCATTCTCTCACCTTGTTGCTGCTCACCTGCAGACGGCTGCCAGGCCAGACTTTCACCTCCAGCGGGAGCTCAGCAGTCGAGCAGGGATTTATACCCTCGTGGGAGCTGGGATTTCCTAACCGGGCGGTGTCACCCGCTCACACTGGGTGGCAGTGGACACACCTTTTCCTCCTCACGGGGAGCACCCCCAGGCTGCAGTGCCGGGGCTGAGTACATGATCACCCAGATGGGGAAGTGGCCAAGGAAACTCCGCATAAGTTTCCCTATTTTTCTGTGACTCGCTAAAAATTACGTACTTCCAGCTGAGAGATGGTTTTAAAGTGATGGGCGTTTTGCCCAACCGTGGCCCCATTAAAGAGAAAAAGACGCCTTTGATCTTTAGTCAGTGGGAGAGTTGGTTTTCCATCTGAGGAACATTTTCAGGATTTAAGAAAGGTTAAGTTTCTGTTTTATTTTGTTTTCTGAGTCCTGTATGATTTTTAACTGTTAAGTGAAGGAGGGGGTTGGTTTTCTAATTCCTTATTCTAGATTGTGGAGTTGGCAGAACTGAATAGTTTGTCTTCTGAAAGTGAGAATCCGGCATCAAGTCACGTCTGTACAAAACCGGTATCTCCTAAACCCCCTAACCAGCCGGAAGGTGCTGTTGGTTGTTTCTCTGTCCCAAGCAAGTCGCCGCCGTGGAGTTAGAGGGGACAAAATCGAGGCAGGGTGTGCATCTGGCTGCTCAGAGCCAGCGGATTCCCTGCAAGCCTCACAGGTAATAGGACCAACTTCGGTCCTGCCTTCTACAGGCTCCACCTGCAAACTTCCATCCACAATGGCTTCCCTAATGGAACTTCGGAGAACTCAGTGTCCTGGGCCTCCCTTGATATGAACAGGAGGCCAAGTGGGAGCTTGAAACCTTGGCCACGGCCTCCCTGGAAAGCCAGGCTGCAGGGCTGGAACCTTCCATCGTCCCCCGCGTCCCTTGCCTATGTGCTCACTTATGTCACCCCATTTAGGAAGCGGTGTAATTTGGAATCCCCCTGTTGGTGGTTGGAAAGGAAGAATGTTTTTCACAATGTACTTCAAAACCATGGCATTCGCCTTCATAATACCGTCTGCCTGATTTATGCAGATCTTCATTTTCTTACAGGTAAAGAGGCAGGTATAGAAACTCCCTTAGAGAAATCTTAGGGAATTCACACCCAGAACAAATGGCTAAGTCAGAAGGGCCCATGGGCCCTAGTTTCATCCTTTTGCTAACAAAGGAAAGTAATTCTCCAAAGTCAAATCCCAACTGATTAAATAAAATCTTAGAAAAATACAATATTAGAGCTAGGTAGAAACTTAGAGATGGTCAAATCTGTCCTCCAGTTTAAAAAGAAGAGAAAACTGAAGTTCAGACATTTGGGAAGAGGGAGTGAGGTAAGTCAGCTGTATCGATTTAATGGTGTTTATAACTTCACAATGGGTGGATTCTTATGGAAACTGTATGGAAACTGAATACCCCAAAATGGAGTTTGTTGAGCAGAGGGTAGATGTCACATTATATCATGTTTATTCTTTTTAAGGACCATTAGAGGGTGAAATATTTGGTTTATTTCCATCATTTTGACATGGTAAGATTGAAGAATAAAGCATAAATTTTGAGTCAAGCCTAATACATTTCAAGGATGGGAATTCATCCCAACAAGAAAATCTCACCAAATACCATCATCGTCCCAGGGTCATGAACACGCCAATAATTGAGCCCTTCTCTCCACCCTCACTCTGTGGTCAGCCAAACACATCTTTCCTGGTTGACCTGCCTCGGTTAGGATCCAGTTCACCAAATAACACAGGAAGCCCACAGCTTAATATAGCCAAAGAGAGGAAGCAAAACCATGCAGTCCGCCCTCGGCCATGCTGGAGTTAACTACTGATCTTGTGATCTATAAGGAGGAATTTACATAACCTCACTTCTTTCTATGGGAAAACTTGATCACGGAGTCACAAGAATTGCTTAAGCCATCTTTTCAAGAATTAATGCTCAGACCCAACAGACACGCAAGAGTCAGTCCCCAGGCCTGCTGGGTGGCTCATGGAGCAATGGCTACTCTACCTCTCCTCCCCCACTTCATGGCCTACACTGCACTGTCTCCACCACCAATAGCACATTTGAATGGCTCAATTTCTCCACCAACTGATGGGAAACCCACAAAGCACAGAATGTTCTCTAGAATCGTGAAATCCTCTGAGGTTTGAGGTGAAAGTCACTCAGGATGTTTATTGCAAAGATTGAAGCAATGATTCTTCATTTTTTAGATCCAGGAGGCCTTTCCAAAGTCTGCTTTGGTTCAGAGATTAGCAGAATCCTCTGAAAACCCTTGTGACAAGGTTCCGACCCCACTCCCTTCCTTGTAATGTACAAGCCACAGAGTGGGGAAGGTGAGAAGGGAGAGAGAGGCTATGTCTTGTATTACAACAGGGAATATGTGTCCCCAGCTTTTATGGGACAGCCTCAATTCCAAATACTCTGTCATATTATCCCCATAAACTCACTTATTGTCAGATCAGAGAGTCTTAATTTTGATTCAAGAGAATATGGTCATTAAAATCATAGGATAAATTTAGAAGTCAGAATCTATAAAATTAAAAATTCTGGCCAGGCACAGTCCTAGCACTTCGGGAGGATGAGACAGGAAAATGGGCCATGAGTTCGAGACCATCCAAGGCAACAAAGCCAAATCCCCCGTCTCTACAAAAAAAAAATAATAATTTTAATTATCCAGGTGTCATGGGCATGCCTGTAGTCCCAGCTACTTGGAAGGCTGAGGCAGAAGAATGGCTTGAGCCCAGGAGTTTGAGGCTGCAGTGAACCACGATTGTACCACTGCACTTCAGCCTGGATGACACAGCAAGACCCTGGCTCAAAATAAAAAAATTCTAAAGGCTGTCCTGATCAACTGGACAATAACACAAAAAGAAAAAAAAAAAACAACTCTGTGTCTTAATCCCTTTTCCCATGTAACATAACATGTTGTTCATGACTTCCAGGGATTAGGATGTGGACATCTTTGGATTCCACTCTTCAGCTCACCACAAGCTCAGATTCTTTCCAGTCCTCACAGTCCGTGTTTTACAATTCTAAACAGAAGCATTAAAAGAGAGAGAGAGAGAGACTCTGCATAATCTGGAACACCTCGATTCCCTTCATACCTATGGCTAAGATTGTCTGAAAGCATAGACAAAGCATGTACAGAGCTTTAGAGATCTACAGGAGAGATTTTATTTTGCTGTTCATTTCAGAGAAAATCCAGTCTTCATTGCAGAAGTGCTTTTGTGTTCCAGCCTTTTCTTCTGCTTCTTTTTGCCACCTTGGGTTTCCACGAGAGACACCGGGAAAGGTGAGAATTCCAGGACACTACCCATAACACGAACAGCCCCTGACCAGTTTCCCTCTGCCCCTCTTCCACAAGACCCAGAACATGCATGAGAGGGCAGCTGGAACCTGGCCCTCTCCAGAGCCTGCTCTCCCTCCACCGCACCCAGGCCCCATGTAGTACCCGGCCCCAAGCACTCCACCGTGCTGCTCTTCCATCCACACAATTCAGCCTTCCCCCGGCCCATGGGTTCAGGAGGCTCCAGGCAGGCCCTTCCTGCTCTGACCTGAGGCCCGCGGTCTCCCTTACAGGAGGTGGAAGCCCTGCTTCTCAGCTTTGCCCTTCTTTCCCATGGACCCAGAAAGTCTATTGCAAGGATTGAAGCAATGATTCTTCATTCTTCAGACCCTGGAGACCTAAAATCTATCCCTCTCTGCCTGAGAGAGAAACCCTGGAAGTCGACCTCGCAGGGCATGGATGAGCCACTCACTAAGGTGGACCTACACTCCTTGCTCTGGGGGAGAAATGAAAAAACTTCCTGTTCCTCATGACAGAAATTTTATTTTCATTCTGCGTCAGGGAGTAGTGCAATGCTCATTCGTCCTGCTATTATTTGCACTGCTGAGAACCAGCTCAAGTGTCCCCACACGGAGAATAGGCAGATTGGCTTTTCTTGCCAGCAGTCCCAGCTGCTTCCTAATCTGGTCCAAACTGAAGAGAAGACCCCAAATCATGGTGCTCTCACAGACACGATCAAGTCAGCCTTTGTTATGCACCTGAGGGCTGAAGGAGGCCGCCGTCCACCACAGCTCACACTGTGCTTATACCTCCGCAGCAGCTCCAGTATGAAGCCCTGGGAGCTGCAACTGCCATGAAGCCTGCAGTCTACAGAGCTCATTGCTGAGATACGAAGATCGATTCAGCCCCACCAGGCTCAGCAGGAAGAGATGGTGAGCAGACTCTCAGACAGCAGCTGTTGGATCCCAACCAATACATAACTCCTGAACCAACCCTCAGCTCCTCACCTTGCAGGAGCCACCCCAGCCATCCTCCCCATCCCCCTCCCCTCATCTCACCTACCCCGACCCACCAACCCCACCAGCTATTCTAATCAATAACCCACTGGATCTTCTCAGCTCCTGTTAGACGTAAAAATTTCAAATAGCTAGTTAATTGAATTGACTTTAGACTCACAATGAAGGTGGTAAAAAACAAACAAAAAAAGGTGAGCTCTCTTCCTTAGGGCTCCCAGCTGTAAGTGCACGCATGTGTTTAGGGGTGTGTGTGTGTTCATAAGTTGCTATCCTTCATTCTGGCTCCCCTGAGAGCCACGTCCAACTTCCCACCACCACTGCCTAAGCAATAATGACCGCTTCTGGCTAGCACCTGTCAGGGCCTCCAGCAGGTAAGAAGACAGACCCCAACCACTGTCATTTTGAAGTTCTCAGTATATTAAACATTCAAAGCCTATGCCAAAATAGAGCAAGAGGTACCAGGCTTTATTCTAAAAGTTTACATTTGGAAAATAAATGCTTTAGGATCAAACAAACCTCATATGCATGACTCACTTGGAGATAAAACCTCAGCATCACCATACACACACAGCCTTTGTAACTGTCACAGAGATGGCCTTTCTGGTCACCCTCACTCACACTGCACAACCCCTGACCACCCACCCTATTTTTTTTAATTTTTGTTTTTTAGAGACAGGGCCTCCCTCTGTCACCCAGCTGGAATGCTCTCAACATAGTTCACTATAACCTTGAAGCCTTGGGCCCAAGCCTTCCTCCCACCTCAGCCTCTGGAGTAGTTAAGAATACAGGCACGCACCACCACACTCAGCTAATTTTTAAAAATTATTTATAGAAATGGGGTCTTGCTGTGTTGCCCAGGCTGGTCTCCAACTCCTGGGTTCAAGTGATCTCCCCCTTCCTCAGCCTCCCAAAGTGCTGCGATTATAAGCATGAGCCACCGTTCCCAGTAACTCTCTCCATTATATCCCTAATATCCATATTATCTTCCAGCTTCAAGGAAATGGTTTCATTGAATCTTGAGACCTGCTCTGCTTTCTAATAGTCTCTCGGTGACACAGGACATCTTGCTGGGTTCAGCTGACATCTGAGTCCCACGCTTCCGAAAAGCAGTGATGGTGCTTGAATTGGCCTGCAGGGTCTGAGGGTACCCATTGCCTTCTCAGTGTGTATTGTGTTATAAAAAATAACAGCCTTGCACAAACCCCACCTGCATGTCATGCTGTGCTAGCGGGGCTGTCAGGCACGCAAACTTTATGCAGGACCTGACTCCTCTCCCCCAGGGCAGGCAATCAGGGCAGGCTTTGGCAGCGGGGATGATGGCCTTGGCTGAAGTCAACCATGAAGGAGAATCCATGCTCCTCCGTGTCTTGTCACGAGCTGACACGCCAGCTTTCATCGGAAATGACATTCCGTGTGGTCACCGCATCATCCCACTTCATCTAGCACTTCCGAAGCAATTGCATTTGCCAACTGCCTTAGGCCATGGAAGCACACTGCTACAGCCAGCCTTGGTCCCCAAACCATAACGGAGGGACACCCAGAGAGGAAAAGGAAGGTGGGGGGGGCCCTCACCTGGCATGGGAGGGGCCGGCTGAGCTTAAAGACAGGAAGCAGTTACACACCAATGCATATTTACAGAGAGATTTTAAATGGATCTGCAGGGAACACCATTTCAATGTCCACCGAGCTCAGAGACAACAATTTCCCATTTCTTTGTAAACTACCCTGTATTAACGCAGTCTTTTACTTTCTGTATTCTGATGCTTTGATATCTGGTGCCTTGCTGATACTAGAAAGACTGCCACACCCAGGCCTAGCCCATTCCCACCAACTGGTCCGCAAGCAAGCTTCCCAAACCAACCAGCCCTGAGCCCACCCTGCGACCACTCCCAGTATCAGGATCTCGCCTTCTGGGCCTCTGTCTACCTACTCTAATCACCCCCAGGCCAGGTACCAAGCAAGCAGAGCCCACTGAAGACATTCACATGAACCAATCCTAAGCCTGCTTCCTCCACCGCACCTGTGCCTTCCCGCAGAAACACCATAATGGCAGCTTCCCTCCATCTGCCTTCTGCCCAGCCCTGCAGCCTCCCCAGTGCCCCTCCTAGTGCACCCCTTCTGCCTGGAAACTGTATGACAGTCTTTTCAATGGCAGGCACCCCTGACCTGCTAGTCTTGCCACGTCGAAATCATAATGATACCTGTGTTACAGTCACCCTTCCCTGACTCAGGAGAATGTTTGTGCCCCAGGGGCTGACTCCTGAGATAGACTATCATATTCTTTTTTTTTTAGGAATTTGGATTTGGTCCCAGAAGGACACAAGTCGGCCTCTGTAAGGACCTACACATCTAAGGTGTAAACTCAAGTGCTGAGGGGGTCACCTTGTCTCACCCAGTACCCAGAAGGGCCAAAAGGTTGCAGTTCAGAGAGAAAAGAATGAGGGAGACATGCAGAAACAAGCAGGAGTGAGTTGGCGCCAGCGCACACCCCCTCTGCTCTGCCCCAAGACCTCCCCGAATGGCAACATTCCTGGCCCTGGGCCCCCATCTCTTGAGACTACACCTGGTCACCTCCAGGGCCACATCTCAGATCCAGGAGCCTCTGGTGTCCACTTCGATGCTTTTAGTTTGCCTTTTGGGTGGTCCCTTTGCCTCTCAGGTAGAACCCCTTGTGAAACATTCCAGTCTCCTTTGCGCTGAGAAAAGTAATTTTTAAAAAAAATGTTTTCTGCACCCTGCCAGGGATAGCAAAGGGCAGGGCAGCAAAGGGAGAAAAGCAAATGCCCCAGGATGAGAAAAGAATGGCAGAGGCAGGAAGCAGCAAACGCCCTAGGTCAGGGAGTCAGGGCCGCCTGATCAAGCTCCTGGGACAGCTTCTCACAGCACTGCCTGGACCACAGCAGCAGCGAATCCTGGTCCCCACCCAAGGCTACCGAACCAGAGGCTAGAAATGAGACCCAGCAACCTGCAGTGAACAAGACCCCCAGATGATTCTGATATGCACAGAAGTGTGAGAAGTGCTACTCAGATGGTTCTCGTCTCTGGCTATACAAGACGATGACCCTAGGAAGCCTGCATCCCACCTTCACACCAAAAAAGACCATGGTGGGGCCAGGCTGGTCAGCACTTTTTAAGCTCCTACGTGATTCTAGGAGGGATGGAGGGCTGTCTACCCATGTTCTCCATTGCTTATGTCTTTAGCTCCTGCAGAGAGAAAAAGCAAGTGAGAACCTTCCAAGGTGGACTCACAGAGGACAGTTAATAAAGATAGAGGTGAAGGCAAGGCTGCCGAGCTAGGTGAGAATGGACCTTGCAGGACAGCGGTGCTTCCAGCATCTGATCCTCACTGTCTTATCAGGGCAACCAGGAGTCTCAGACTCCGGTTCACACTCACCAAGCTCACAAAAGACCAAGTCCTGCACCAGCATCTTCGCCCATTCTTTCGTTCATTCATTTAGTCGTTCATTTTGCTAATATACTTTCAAGCACCTGCTCCAAGCCCAGCATTGTTCTAGGCTGTGAGGATTTCCATGCCATTGGAGGAAAATGCCAATTACGAAGTTGTAAACAAATAAATGGCTTCATTATAACCAGTAAGATGCATTGTAAGCAATACTCGGGCAGGTCCTCTGCATTCGACCCTTCCTTCCACAAGGTAGAGCCATTCCAATGTCATTTCTTGCTGGATTCAGTCCAGGTGATTGACATTATCTGTTGTCACTCATGGAGTCTGTAGTGCATCGCCCTTGGGTTTGTAAGCCTTGATCCGACCACACTCATGTGGTAAAAGTAGGGGCTCCAATAATATTTTGGAAATAGAACTAGGGTGAAATTTATTCTGATTCCATCTATATGAAAAAGGGTTGCTAAGTACAAAAACACAAACAAAATTATAGACAGTACAATCACATACTTAAGAAAATCAGTCATGTACCATAAAGTGATGATGCACTGATAACAGATCATACTTACTTGTTTTAACTGTCTGTATTCAGAACACTCTGTTAGCCTGAATCCATTTCCAGAATGCACTTGACAGACTTCCAGCTGCTTTTTAAATAGATACATTCCATGCTCATTCAAGCCGATCTGCTTCTCAAAGCAGCGAATGAAAATCAAATAAGGCATCGTGTTAGTCAGCACAGGCTGCGTCTAACAAAGTACCTTAGACAGGATGGCTTAGAAACAAGAGGAATCTGGAATTTATTTCTCAGAGTTCTGGAGGCTGGAAGTCGAGATCAGGGGCCAGTGTGGGGTTCTGCAGAGGACCTCTCTTCCTGGTCGCAGATGACCATCTTCTCCCTATATCCTCACTGGATGAAAAGATGAGGGAGCTCTCTGGGGTCTCTTTTGTAAGGTCACTAATCCCATTCATGAAGGCCTCACCCTTGTGACCTAATTACCTCCCAAAGACCCCACCTTCTCCTAGCAGAACCTTGGAGGTGAGGATTTCAACAAAAAGAATGTTGACTCTTGGAGGAAACCGACATTCAGTTCACAGCAGGCAGTAAATGGTGTCTTACCTGAATCTTGGGTTCATGCCTTGCCTTCCAGCTGCTGAATAAGAAAGAGAAAGTCCCTCCCCCTGAGGCTCCAAGAAAACAGCCCCACCTCCACCCAATCAAAGCCCTCTGGAGGGGGAATGAATGGCCAACCATCCTGACCACTCTCCCAATCACCATGCTTACCAAGGAGACAATGTTCAGATCACTCTTGGGCCTGGTCTCAGAGAGGTCAGCCCCAGGAAGGGGTGGGGAAGAATTTCACCCCCAGACTTTCTTACAGTCCTGGTTGGGATTGGGGAGGAAGCCACCAGGCTCTCCAGGATTCTGTGGGTCTAGCCGTTAACTCTCTGGTGAATCTCAGTGTCCCATGAGCTCTCCTGCTCAGTGCCCTGGCTGCCCTGACCCTTCAGGCACAAGAAGCCAGCCAGGCCCACCCTCGCTGGCCCAGAGGAGCTGTCCAAGCTTTTTGGCTGTCTTGGGCCAAATACTGCTGGAACTAAGCAGAATGTTAGCTGGGGCTTGGGAGTGTCTAGTTAGATGGTCATGTTTTGTTCTTGTGCTTGTAAATCCACAGACCCACAGATGGTCCGAGTAGCAAGAGCCTTGAGGCCACACCAGGGCACCCTCTGCATTTGTCGATGAAGAACAGTGATAGGGCTTCATCTATATTAAATATTAAGCTTTAATGACAAATCTTTGAAATAACAGATGAAAAAATCGTTTTCTGGAGCAGGCTCCCACCCTTCTAGATGCACTTGGCATCCTCCAGGTACACAGGGCCAGGCCGTGCTGTGTGATGCTGGTCTCAGGGAGGCCTATCCTGGAGCTGTGTCTGGGTCCAGGTTGACTCAGTTTCTCAATTCAGCTTTGAAACCTTTAGCAAGTGCCTTAACCTCCCCAAACCTGCATTTCCGCTACTGTGATGAGAGGGCTGTGATAGCAACAGAACCCATTCACACAGCGTTGACAGAGTGCCTGACTCTGTCCCAAACACTTCACTCACGTATCGCTGATTGGATCATCCCAGCAACCCAAAGAGGCAAGTATTATGGTGTAGTAGCATATAGGCACTACAGGTAAAGAGACTGAGATATTCAGACATTAAATAACTTCTCAAAGGTGACACTGTGTTATGATGGGTTGAATTTTGTTCCTTCAAAACAGATATGCTGAAGTTCTAACCCCCAATATCTCAGAGTGTGACCTTAGTTGGAGATAGGGTCTCTATGGGGATAATCAAGTCAAAATAAAGTTATTAGTGTAGGCCCTAATCCAACATGACTGGTGTCCTTATAAAAAGAAAAATGGGAGCAGGGCGCGGTGGCTCACGCCTGTAATCCCAACACTTTGGGAGGCTGAGGCGAGCAGATCACGAGGTCAGGGGTTTGAGACCAGCCCTGACTGACATAGTGAAACCCCATCTCTACTTAAAATAAATACAAAAATTAGCTGGGCATGGTGGCATGCACCTGTAATCCCAGCTACTTGGGAGGCTGAGGCAGGAGAATTGTTTGAACCCGGGAGGCAGAGGTTGCAGTGAGCCAAGAGTGTGCCATTGCACTCCAGTCTGGGCAACAGAACGAGACTCTGTCTCAAGAAAAAACAAAGAAAAATGGGGGCACAGAGACAGACATACACAGAGGGACGATGATGCAAAGACACCCAGGGAGGAGATGGCCGCGTGCCTGGAGTGATATGTCCACAAGCCAGGAGATGCCAGGGATTGCCAGCAGCAGCAGGAGCTGTGAGAGATCATGAAGGATCCTCCCCTAGAGCTGTCATCGAGAGCTGGCCTTGCCAACATTTTGATGTCGGACTTGTAGCGTCCAGGACTGTGAGACAATACATTTGTGTGGTTCTAAACCACTGACTTGGCGGTACTTTGTCACGACAACCCTAGAAAACGAATACACACAAGTAGATGCTGTTGGAGCCCAGGCTCCCCGTGCAGGGTGGCTGTGAGGAGGGGTTGCCGGCATAGCACACACGTTCCCATGTGGTGGTAGCCGGGTGGTGGCGGTGACGGTGGCAGTTAGCGAAGAACCCTGCAAAGATGGAATAGCCACCATCCACATTCTTGGAAGATTTAAATAGACCCAAAAAGATGGCAAACATCTCTATCAAAACTGAAAAATCCCCTAACTTCCCAGCAAGTAGCAACAGGACAAGTCAGGCAAGAATGTCATGTACCCTGGAGAGAGGGGATGGGTTTGTTTATCACTTTCTTTACACAACAGATATTTTACTCTGAGGGGTTGAGCCTGTTCCCTTCTATCAAGAAGCAAATGACTCTGGCTGCCCCTGCCAAGCAGAATGAGGCCAGAGCCAAATGCCTCCCAGGTGAGGCAGGTGAGAGGCCTCCTGCAAACAGGCTCCTCCCCGCCCCAGACCGGGTCAGCACAGGGTCGCTGCAGGGGCCCAGATCTGGTACGCCTGCCCCATCTCAGGGTGCTGGGTGCTGGATAAAAGTGCAGCCCCTCATCTGCTTCAGGAGTAGAGTATGTTGTTGATCTACACCCTTAAAAAAAAGAGGCCCCGGTGAGCAAGACTGGAGACAAACTGCACAAAGTGGTACCAGTCCCTAATTCAGTCCAACTTTAAAAACATTTTTAGTTCTTTGTTCCGTCTTTGTTCATGGATTTCAAGCGCAACGTGAATACGGCTCTGTACTACTTGGTCGCTGAGCCTGGGCTTCACCTCTCTGTGCCTCAGTTTCCTCCCGTGTACAATGGAGACAAGAATACTATCTTTCTAGGGTTGTTTTAGGATTAAATCAGCATTTAGTAAAGGCTGGGCACAGAGGAAAGCACTCATTAAGTGTCAGCAACTGTGACAAAACCAACATGTGAACTGATGAGTGCTATAGACGGGAAGACGCGGTCTGAAGCGTAATGACTCGAGGTACCGAGAAAGATTTAGTACAAGGTGGATTCCAGCTGGAGACAGCAAGGACCAGCCCTGCTCCCAGTCTTGGCTGCACAGTTATTGGGTCCCACCCATGTGCACAGCCCCACCCGAGGTGCTGGTCCCAACCTATTTTGGTTAGAGGGAATTTAGGGAGCCCCAGGCGACTGGCTCAGGGTCTCGTCAGCCTTTTCAGGCCATGCTGACCTTGTTCCTGCCAACCCCCACTCCCAGGTCAGGCTGAGACCTGCAGGGGCTGCCTTCCTGGCCCTGCATAGGCCTCCAGGGCCAGGCACCGGGAGAGGCCAGTCAGAGGCCAGGAAACTGGTCCTGAAGCCTGGGAGGTAGAGACATCTATGGAGTCGCTGTGAGGGGCTGAGGGAGGTGGCAGTGGGCAGGTGGCAGCAGGAGGGATGTGGCAGTTGGTGAAGTGGGCCCCATCCTCCCTTCCAGAGACATCCCTGGGTGCCTGCTCTTATGGTGCTGGTGCCTGGCCTGGCCATTTAGGACAAACCCCTGAGGAAGCAGGTAGTCCCCTGCAGACCCCAGGTTCTGACGACTGAGTTCTTGATGTCTTCCTCATGATCAACACCCCATGCACCCCAGTTCCCATGAAAGGAGAGACAGGGGGCTGATGTTTACCAAGCTCACACCATGCTCCAGGTACTGGATGTGCATCATCCCACTTAATGGCCCGCCCCTCCATGCAGTGAGCAATATTAGCTCATTGACCGAGGTGACAAGGACACCGAGAGTCAGAAAAGCTAAGTCACGCAGCCAGTTAAAGACAGAGCTAGAATTTTGACCCAGGAGCCCCAAGTCCTGTTCCCTGCTCACAGATCTGCTTCCCTCTCCCCTTAGGCACACCTTCAGTCCCCCTCCAGACTCCCTGCTGCTCGCAGCTGGCCAAGCCTCTGCCTCCCGGCCTTCTCCAATACTTCCTCCAGTAGCTGGAGGCTGGGGGCTCATCTCTGAGTGACACCTCTTGCCCAGCTCGGCCAGTTCTGTGTTCCTCGGAGCCCTGGTTCTTGTGAGGATAAACTTTGGGAACTGGTTGCTCAGGCTGGGCAGATGGAGCAGAGAAGTCCAAGCAATGGGCTCCTGAGAATCCCTGGGCTGCAAGCCACGGCTGGGCAACAGGGTTGTCAACAGAGGGCGGTAGGCACTGGCCCACACACCAGCAAGATTAACTCTGCTCTGTACAAGGTCAGGATTTCAAAATAGCCCCTTGTGAGTTGACAGCACTTCTCATGTTCCCAGTGAAGCTCTTGGCCACAGGAGCTTCCCTGAATGAGCCCAGTGACTCACCGGGCAGTGTGAGCAGGGTCACACCAGACCTTGTCCAGTCCAATAGAGAGAGGGGTCTTTGGTGGTCGTCTTCGTAGTCAAAGCCAGGACATTGCTCTTGAGGCTACAGGACCCAGGGCTGCCACTGTCCACCATCAATAGGCTGTCCACTGATCACAGACCAGACCTTCAGTCCAAGCCCTCATCCTGCACATGCCCATCCTACCCTACTCCAGCTGCCAGCCCCCACACGGGCTGGTGCCACTCTCTCCCTCTCTCAGGAGGGCCCCTCCTGCCTCTTCAGATGATGCCCCCTCCAGGTTAACCCCTCCGGGGCCTGCATTCCCAAACCATGCCACCTGGAAACACTGGCCTTGAAATGCAAATGTCACTGGCCTGGGAGCAAGGAATCCAGGACTTGAACCCAAAGGCCTGCTGTCCTCCTCTTCAGAGGGAAAGGGGGACATTCCTGTGTTTCTTCTTTCAGGACCTTCCTAGTGCTCTGAGAATCAGATGAAAAGTGGTATCTCCATAGACTTTCCTGCAGAAAACTGTTGGGCTGGCATGGAACTTTAGCGCCCAGCCCAGGGCCTCCAGGGAAGGAGGCCAGCAGGGTGGAGGTGCTGGGCCTACACAATCCCATCACAGCCAGTGCCCACAATGGGAAGAGGGAGGCAGTGCAACTGGACAGGAGACGAAACCCTCACCTTCCAAAAGGGAGCTTCTGGAGACCCCTGAATGTGAACCTCTCCGCACTGTGCCTTCCTCCCTTGATGGGCAGCAAGGAGTCATCTTGGCCTTTAAGGCAGGTGAGTCAGGACTGGATTTGGTCAGTACTGGGGGGCAAATCCTACCCCAAGTCTCCAGCCAGACCTTCTTTGTTCAGAACTCCCTCCCTCCACTGCTTACATCTGGGCCCTTCCAAGATGTTGAAGGAAGGAGGCCCCCAAAAGGGACTAGGACAGAGCAGGCACAGGCAGCTCCCTGGCCTCCCTGGCACCCACCCTTGGAAAGACTTTCCCTTCTCTGCCTGCCCCCTTCATGGGCCCTGCTCTCCTGGGTGACAGGATGGCAGGTCTCAGCTGTCCAATCCCCAGGGGGACCAGGGTTCTTCCTCCAGGGGTTCTTAACCTGGATGTACCTGCTCATCAACCAGGGAGCGTTTAAGAATCCTGATGCCCAGGCACCATCACAGACATTCTAATTTCAGAGTTCTGAAGTTGGCCTGTGCATCAGGATTTTTTAAATAGATTTAGCAGGTACAAGTGCATTTTTGTTACATGGATACATTGCCTGGTGGTGAAGTCTGGGCTTCTGGTGCAGCCATCACCTGAATAGTGTACGTTGTGCCCATTAAGTAATTTCTCATCCCTCATCCCACCCCCGCCACCCTACCACCTTTCCAAGTCTCCACCATCCATTATTCCACTCTCTTTATCCATGTGTACACATTATTTAGGGTCCACTTATAAGTGAGAACATGCAGTATTTGACTGCCTGTGTCTGAATTATTTCACTTAAGATAATGGCCTCCAGTTCCATCCATGTGGCTGCAAAAGACATGATTTCATTTTTTCTTAAGACTGAATAGTATTCCTGTGTGTGTGTGTGTGTGTGTTATGTGTGTGTGTTATGTGTGTGTATATATATATATATATAACATTTTCTTTATCAAATCATCCATCAATGGACACTTAAGTTGATTCCATATCTTTACTATTGTGAATAGTTCTGTGATAAACATACAAATGCAAGTATTTTTTTTTTAATTTTTTCGTAGAGACAGGATTTCCCCATGTTGTCCGGGCTGGTCTCAAACTCCTGAGCTGAGACGAACCTCCCGCCTCAGCCTCCAAAGTGCTGGAATTATAGGCCGGAGCCACCATACCTGGCCTCTTTTTTACATAATTATTTATTTTACTTTTCGTAGATACCCAGCAGTAGGATTTCTGAGTCGAATAGTTCTATTTTTAGTTCTTTGAGAAATGTCTATACTATTTTCCACAGAGGGTATACAAATCCACATTGCCACCCACAGTGTGTGTTCCCTTTTCTCTGTACCCTCACCAATATCTGTTGTTTTTTCACTTTTGGATAACAGCCATTCTGGTATGAGATGGTATCTCATTGTGGTTTTAAATTGCATTTCTCTGATGATGAGTGATGCTGAGCATTTTTCCGTAGGCTTATTGGCCATGTGTATGCCTTCTTTTGAAAAATGTCAAGCATCGAGATTTTTAAAAGATGCCCAGGGGAATTCCAATGCTCAGCTGTGTTGAAAAATAAATGCTGCATTCTGAGTAGGACTTAGCTTTGTTTTACCAGCTGTGTGTTCTGTCTGTTAATGCAGGATGGCATGAGACAGCCAACTCCCCTCAAGCACAGTTGAAAGAAGGGCTCTTGAGCTTTCTTAAATGCTCCATGACAGCACTAAGAAATTCCCCACTGTGGCAAACTGATCTTATAGAGAACTTTGACCCTGGACGAAGACTGAAGATGGTGAGGGTTCCCTACCACAACTTTGCCACCAGGTTGCCATGAAAGCAAACCTAAGACCAGCGTTGGCCCCATGAATACACAGACATTTTTACACTAAACCTTTATTACAGCAGAGACCCCCCCCCCAAAAAAAAATGTTCATACATTCTGTTCTGTAGACTCGAGAAAGTTCCAGTTCTCCATTTTCGTCAGTACCACAACCTCTACCTGGCACAAAATATTCACTTAAGCCAAAAACCAAGCCAGCATTAGAGAACCGGAATCTGTCAGGGACTGTGGTTGGATACAGAATGGGCAGGGTATCATCCCTAAGGAGGGTTCTTATGTCCTATTTATACAAGAGTGAGAGTGCTTTCTAGAATGATTTAACCAACCCACATATCTCAAATACCTTTCATCTCAGCAATGATGGCCCATTTCTAACTTGAATTATGAACATTAGTAGGTCACTGTTTTCACCAGTAAAAGGTGACTGACAATTCAGTTAGTCGCTGATTGAGATACAGGTGACAGAAGCCTCCTCTGGATACGCACTGTTTACTGGAAGGCCAACTGATGCTTTTGGCCTGAGCTCCCTTGACTGAATGCTTGCAGCACATGGGTGTAGCTGAATCTCAGTACCTACACCTAGAAGCTGACATGATTTAAAAGCCGATGATCTGACACAGTGAGTAGAGCTCAGCCCTTCCCCTGCAATGCCTGCCAAAGGTGCCAACCTTTATCTGATCATGAGCAAGTGCCAGTCAGAAAGACAGGAACTTGTACAAAATCACCAGCCTGCATTCTTCAAACATGTCAGTATCATGAAATACAAAGAAAAGCTATAATTTATTCCAGATTACAGGAGACTGAAGAGAGACAACCACCAAAGGCAACACATGACCTTGGATTCTCTTTTGCTGTAAAGGGCATTAATGAGACAATTGGGAAAATCTATATAAGGTCTGTGTATTAGATAATAGTATCATGTTCATTATCTGATTTTGATCATTGTACTGTGGTTATATGGAAATTCCTTTTCTTCAGGAAATATACCCTAAAGCAGTGGTCTCCAACCTTTTTGGCACCAGAGGTGGGTTTCCTGGAAGACAATTTTTCCACGGACTGGGGAGGAGGGAATGGTTTCAAGATAAAACTGTTTCACTGCAGATCATCAGATATTAGTTCGATTCTCATCAAAACCATGCAACAGCCGAGCACGGTGGCTGAAGCCTGTAATACTAGCAGTTTGGGAGACTGAGGTCAGGAAATCTAGACCACCTTGGCTAACACAGTGAAACACCATCTCTCCTAAAAAATAAAATAATAAAAATAAAAAAATTAGCCAGGCGTGGTGGCAACACCTGTGGTCCCAGCTACTCGGGAGGCTGAGGCAGGAGAAACACTTGAACCTGCAAGGCAGAGGTTGCAGTGAGCCAAGATCGAGCGACTGCACTCCAGCCTGGGCAACAGAGCAAGACTCCATCTCAAAAAAAAAAAAAATGCAACCCAGATCCCTCGCATGGGCAGTTCACAATAGGGTGCTCCTCTGAGAATCTAATGCCGCCGCTGATCTGACAGGACGCAGAGCTCAGAAGGGAATGCTCGCTGGGGGCTGGTCACCTCCTAACAGGCCACAGACCAGTACTGGTTCTCCGCCCAGGGGTTGGGGACTTCTGCCCTAAAGTATTTAGCAGTAAAGGGGCATGCCTAACCATACCTTGAAATGGTTCAGGAAAAAATAATACAAAGACAACACACACACACACACACACACACACACACACACACACACACACGGAGGGCAGAAGGTGAAGGATAAAGCATTAAAAATGTAACCATTTAGGGAATCTGGGCGAACGATGTGGAAATTCTGTTTATTTTTCTTGCAACTCTTGTTTAGGTCTCAAATGTTGTCAAAATAATTTTTAGGTTAGAAAAACATCTGTCACCAGCCTAGTGACACTGCCCACACCTGGCTGGTGTTCCCAGGTGCGCGGGTCTGGTCTCCTCGTCGCAGTCCCAGCCTGGCTGCACATGCCTGTGGCCACTGAGGGCAGCCACGCAGGACTGTTTGCCAGGTTCCAGAACTCCTTGGCTCAGCCGTTGGCTGCCAGGGGGCCCTAGCTTTCTGAAACTCCCCAAGAGCCTAAGCAGCAGGCGGGATTCTGCTCCTGCGGGAATTCCTCATCTCTCCCTTCCGTCAGAGCCTAGGCAGGAGCTACTGACTGGAGCCCCAAGCCTAGCTCCCCTGGCCCCGCCTCCTTCCCCCTTCCCCGGACTCCAGGGTGGAGGGAAGTCGAGAGGAGCTCTGAGTCGTCGCCCTTGGGGCTGGCCCCGCCCACTTCGTTTTCAGTTTCTCCTTGTGTCAGATCCATGCTTTTGTGGAAAGAAAATGAAGACCACTCCCAATGAGAAAGAGCAAAAGCTATCTGTTCAGAGCAGGAGAGTGGGAAAGCGAAAGCGTCATAGTAGAAGGAAGAGAAGCCTTCAGGAGTGCCCTGATTGGAGGGCGATGGTCTGTGGGAGCTGCAGGCACGCTAATGGGGTGTTGGGGCTCAGAAATGATACCCCAAAGTATCTTTTGACATACACTTTGACACGCTGAATTAACGAAGCAGCCTCAAGGCTCAAGGTCACTCTGACCTTCCCCTCTCTTCCCCCCAATTCTCTGACTTTCCCAAAGCACAGAATGAAGCTGTTCTCTGAAGTTCCCTTCTCTGCCTAGAAACGGAACTCGCCAAAGAGGAATACAGATGCCTTCCCTGAAAGGTATTAACCAGAGAATATTAAAATTCATATCACAGAGAAACAGACTGAAAATTAAACACCACACCCGGAGCCCAGACTAACTTTGTGCCAAATGATTGCCTGGTCTCCAGTCCTATTCAATTCCCAAAGAAAACACTTATTGACCATTGTCCGAGCATTGGGCCCATTCATTCTTCCTATAAGGCACTGACTGACCCTCTAAAGGGCCCCATTTCCCCCCATTATCCCCTCCGCTGTGAAGGAGAATCCATAAGCATCTGGACTTCATTGGGTTATTGGGTAATCACTCTCCTGTGACTCTACTGGGCTTATGCACAAGTGTGTGACTTTTTCTCCTACTATTCTGCCCCTTGTCAATTCATTTTCAGTGAACCCTCAGAAAATGGAGAGGAAGTGCTCCCTCCTCGCCCCACATGGGCATCCTATATGATTGGTTGGAGAGCATGTTTGCCTTTCTCCAGTTGGTTGTAAATTGGAAGCAGGGTCAAAACTCAGGACAGCTGCCAGGGCTGAGTGCTGGCCATCTGGGGCCAGCTGCTACAGGGGTTATTCTTCCATTTCCTGGACCTGTTTCCAGGGAAGTACTCTGACTTACTACAAGTCTGACTTAAGAGCAGGGTGGCTTCCTGGACTGGTTGCTGTGGATAACAGACTGGTTTCCTGGGCCGGTTGCTGCAGATCATGGGGCAGAGTTCTATTTTTGTATGTGTTCTAGCGATTATCCACTTACATATTCAATCTCTCACTTTCCAAGATCAAAGACCTTCCACTAGTATCCAGGGAACTCAAGTCCCAAACCTCAAGCCACACTTGGTAGATTTTTAAGGAGCTAGGACAGACAGTTCTCTGATAGATGCCCAAAGGTGTGTTTTAGTGTGTTTTTAAGTTATCCCACCAAACTCCCTGAAGCATATGCATTGTGAATCCTGGGCATTTCTTCAGTAATATTATTTCCTGGCCATCCAAGCTGCTATTGTCCCAGCATCTCAGATGAGCCAACAGGCCAAGGTTCTAGCCCTCCTCCCCAAAGGTGCCACGTCATCCTCCCAAAAATGCCCTCAACGTAGTTCACTATTTTCCTATTTGTCAGCACAACCCACCCCACTGCCTGTCCATCATGTTAGCCCACACATGTTTCAGAAGTCAGACCCAGACTTGGGGCAGGAAGTCTTCCCACATTCCTGCTCATGACACAACTCCTTCATACCCTTCTTTCTACTGAAAGGTTTCTGTTTTGCAGAATTTGATTCTGTTTTATTTCAGGAAGTTTTTGTGTTGCAATTGTTGTCACTGCTGTTTTTAGTCATTCAGAGTTGAAATTGGTCCCCTAAAATCATCTTCCATATTCCATGCCCTTCCCTCTCTTAAAAGCGGTTTGCACACCAATTCTCCAAAGCCTGCTTTGCCTTCAGATCAACTTGGGTTGTAGCCAGTATGTGCAGATACATGCTGTACAAAGGTACTCTACAAGCCCAGACAAAACTCTAAAATCGAGCAGCCAAGGTATTTGCTCCATAAATCTTAGATACAAGATAGTTCACATTTCTTCATATTTCCACATCAAATTTAATCTGGCTCTGAGCCCTCCCCTGCCCAACCTTCCCAATCACAGACACACATACCTTAGTCAGAGCTGGTGAGAAATTCAGTTCGTTTGACCCCCAGGGTCAAACAGGGACCCATAGGATGGGCCTTACTACAGCTATCATCCCTCTCCATGGACAAGCCAGCCCCAAAGCTCTACATCATCACTCTTAAGCCCACTCTGCTTTGTAGGTGGTCTCCAGGTAAACCTGTAGCCATCTGGCTCCCTTGCTCTCCCCAACACACACACAACCCCACATACGCATGCATGCACACACACGTTAAAAAATACTTTTGGGAAAAATAAAATAATGGCTCTCCTATAAACATAAAAACAAACACGTACTAAAGGTTCTGTGTTACTCATAAGATGTGAAGGATGCAAACAACGTCATAACCAGGTCAAAGAAAAGGCCAAAACAGCACACATATATGTGGGAACAGCAGAGTTGGGATGAATTGCAAGTGGAAACAAAACTTGTTTTCCCAAGGAGGTGGGGGAAGTCAATTAAATTGAATCACTACTGGACAGAACCCAATTCATACATATCAGCTACAACTTACTAAGAGTTGCACAATCACTCTGAGACAAGGAACAGAGCTGGATTCTGATAGCCCAACCTAGAAGGTCACAATGTAGATGATGCATGGTTTTCTGATGAAATATACATATATATATTTTTTTTTCTTCAATACAAAACTGGCCTCCACCATTGCTCTCCCATTTCTCCCAAGCCAAGACTTGATGAGTAACTGACAGCTGCTCCAATTTCTGCTATCATCCATACACACTCATGGACTTCCAGCATAGAGCCCACCAGAGAAAGTTAAATATGCCTCTGATATAGATTGGATGTGTGTCCCCTCCAATCATCATGTTGAAATGTGATTTCCCAATGCTGGAGGTGTGGCCTGGTGGACGATATTGGATCATGGGGGTGTATCCCTCATGAATAGTTTAGTGTCATTCCTTTGGTGACGAGTGAGTTCTTGCTCAGTTCATACAAAATTTGGTTGTTTAAAAGAGTCTGAGACCTCTCCCTTCTCTCTCTTGCTCCCTTTCTCTCCGTGAGACATGCTTGCTCCCCTCTCGCCTTCCACCATGACTGTAAGCTTCCTGAGGCCCTCATCAGAAGTAGATGCTGGCACTATGCTTCCTGTACAGCCTATAGAACCTTAAGCCAAAATAGACCTCTTTTCTAAATAAATTACACAGCTTCAGGCATTCTTTTATCGCAGCACAAACCGACTAACACAGAAAATTGGTACCAAGGATTGGGGCATTGCTATAAAGATACCTGAAGCTTTGAAACTAAGTAATGGGCAGATATTGAAAGAGTATTAGAAGAGATCTTAGAAGAAAACAGGAAGACAAGGGAGAGTTTGGATTTCTTGGAGACTTGCTAAGTGGTTTTGACCAAAATGCTGATAAAAATATGGGCAGTGAAGGCCAGGCTGAGAAGGTCTCAGATGGAAATGAGAAATTTACTGGGAACTGGCATAAAGGTCACCCATGTTAGGCCCTAGCGACGAAACTGGCTTCATTGTGCCCATGGCCTAGGGATCTGTGGAAGGTTTAACTTTAAGAGTGATGACCTAGGGTATCTGGCAAAAGAAACTTCCAAGCAGAAAAGCATTCAAGAAGTGGTGTGGCTGCTTCTGACTGCCTATGATCAGATATGGGAGCAAAGAATGACTTAAAGTTGGAACTTATATTTAAAAAGGAAACTGAGTATAAAAAAATTTGCAGCCTGGCCTGAGCATTTTCAGGAGAGGAATTCAAGCGGCCTGTGGAGCAACCACTTGCTAGAGATTAGCATGACTAAAAGTGAGCCAATTGCTAATATCCAAGTCAATGAAAGAAAGGCCTCAAAGGCATTTCAGAAGTCTGTGAGGCAATGCCTCCCGTGACAGGCCCAGCTATCTAAGAGAAAAGAATAATTTGAGAGGTCAGGCCCAGGGTGCTGCTGCCTCGTGTAGCATTGGAACACTGGTCCCTGTATCTCGGCTGCTTCTAGCTCCAGCTGTAGCTCAAAGGCCACAGGTACAGCTTGGGCCCCCACTCTGGAGCTTACAAACTATAAACACTGGTGGCTTCTATGTGGTGTTAAGCCTGCAGGCTTGGAGAATGCAACAGTGAAGGGGGCTTGGCAGCTTCCCCCTAGATTCCAGAGGATGTATGGGAAAGGCTGGGTGCTCTGGCAGAAACCTGCCATGGTGGTGGAACCTCCACAGAGAGAATCTACCAGAGCAGTGCTGAAAAGAAATGTGGGGTTGGAGACCACACACAGAGTCCCTACTACTAGGGCATTTCCTAGTGGAGGTGTAGGACTGGACTGCCATTCCCCAAATCCCAAAATGGTAGAACCACCCGAAGCTTGCACCTTCTGTCTGGAAAAGCTGCAGGGATTCAACTTTAATTTGTGATGGCAGCCTTGGGGATTGTGCCTCAAAGAGCTACAGAGGCAGAGCTGCCCTAGGCCTTGGGAGCCCACCCCTTGCACCAGTGGGCCCAGGATGTGGGGCATGGAGTCAAAGGAGATTATTTTGGAACTTTAAGATTTAATGCCTGCCCTGATGGGTTTTGGACTTGTGTGGGGCCTGTTCACCTTTCTTTTGGTTGATTTCTTTCTTTTGGAATGAGAATGTTTACCCAATGCCTGTACCCCCATTGTATCTTGGAAGTAAATGACTTGGTTTTGATTTTACAGGTTCGTCAGTGAAAGAAACTTCAAGTCTCAAATGAAACTCTGGACTTTTGAGTTGGGGCTAGAATGAGTTAAGACTTTGGGAGACTATTGGAAAGGGATGACTGAATTTTGCAAAGTGAGAAGGGCATGAGATTTGGGGGGCAGAGATGGAATGATATAGTTTGGGTGTTTGTCGCTTCCAAATCTCATGTTGAAATGTAATCTCCTATGTTGGAGGTGGGGCCAGGTAGGAGGTGATTTGATCACGGAGGCAGATCTCTCATGAATGGCTTGGCACAATCCTTTTGGTGATGAGAGAGTTCTCACTCAGTTCTTGTGAGATCTGATTGTTTGAAAGAGTCTGGGACCTTCCCCTCCTCTTTCTTGCTCCCTCTCTGGTCATGTGATATGCTGGCTCCCCTTCACTTTCTGCCATCATTGTATGGTTCCTGAAGTGCCCCCAAAGCTGATGCTGGCACTGTGGTTCATATACAGCCTGCAGAACTGTGAGCCAAAATAAACCTCTTTCCTTTATAAATTACCCAGCCTCAGTGTTCCTTTATACTAATGCAAACAGACTAACACAGCCCCCCTAACCAATCACACAGGAGGCCCCATTTCTAGTTTCCCACCTGCAGCTCCCCAACAGCAGTAGCCTCCAATCAGGGAACACCTGGAGCCTTATGTGCTTCCCATCATGAAGCGTTCTTACCCTCTGCCTGCCTTTAAGTCTCTGCCAAATACAAGTGCTGATGGCCAACTTCCTTGCTATGGCAAGCTCTGAATAAATAGCCTTTGCTTGTTCTCATTTAGGTGGCATTCAGTTATTTCCACAAAGGCATGTGCTGTGCAACTGGATATAAAAATTTTGCTAACCCCTGCAACAAAGGAGGCCAGAATCCAAAATCAAAAAGCTCAGCCTGCTTACTCACATTGAAAAGAATAGAAACCTTACCTTGTTCATTCTCTTACAGTGATAAGCGTAAGATAAATTTGCACTTTACCCATCAGGCTATTGCATAGGTAGGGTGCTTGGTGCACAGGCCATCAGACTGTGAGTCCCCGCCTGCTTCCAGGTCACTGAAGGTCAGGGACAGGAAGAACCAAACTGCATTGCTTGTAAAAAGAATTTGAATACCTCACTCTTTTCCAAATCTGTGAAAATCTTACACAAACTCCCTTTGGCTCAGCCTTTCCTCCTGGTGTCATTGTGAGCATAAATCCACCTCGCCGAACTCCAGCCCATCTCTGCTCAGGGGCGCTGTGGCTACTCTGTGATGCTGACTCCTTTGCTGAAGTTCCCCTTTGAAAAGCCAGCTACTGAGGCTCTATTCTGAGACATCCTCCTTTAGGGTAGTCTACCCTCTCATCTTAGACCCCAAAGGACCCTCATTCCAAATACCTTGGCAGGTGCCCCTGGAATAAGCCTTTCTTCAAAGTTCTCCTTGCAAACCTGGGGTGAGGATGGGAGCAGAGATGGGCAGGAATGGAGAATGGGAAAAACAATAATTCCAAGAGGTGCTGTGATCTGTACCAACACCAGGAGTTAACAGGAGAGTGAATTCACTATATTCTCACATGCAAAAGTTACCATTTACCAAGGTTATAGAGGTGCTTTTGTTGGTCCATAAACTGTAAATTTATTTAAAGCATTGGTAAATCCATTGTGGCTTTCTGTGCTTCTGTGTGTTATAAATTTTTTTAAATATTCCAAACATCATTACTGTTATCAAGCAGGAGATAAAAGGATTTTTTTTTTACTGACTTCTAGCTATCACTAGCTTCTGAGCCCCAGAAACAAGCTGTGGAGACCCCATATCCAGCTAAGCCTGCCTTTCATCCCTGCAAGGATAGATGGAAGAGAGCAGCTAACATGGGCAAACATGGCAGACACCCATGCCTGTTTCACGGACTTTGCAGGAACAGAAGTGATCTCCTGCTTTGGGCCCAGCCTGCTATGCCACAGTCTTAAGCAAATCATAGCCTCTTTGAATCTCCTTCCTCAACAAAAATGCACCAGTACCTTTCCTGACCAGCTCAGCAGGCTGATGTAGAAATCAAATTACATGGAGTTTGTGAAGTTTCTTTGAAAATGGTTAAAAAGCCCCCAAACATACAAACAAATAAATAAGTAAGACACTACTAAGCCATGCACAGTAAAGACACTATCCTACAAAATGTCTTCTTCCTAATCACCATAATTCTGGAAGAGGTTGGGAGTGAGGGTAGCAGTCAGTAAGATTGCATTTGCAATTTATACTTAGATTGAACCCAGAACATTACTTGCACGTATATGATTTGGGTCACTTGATTTAGCTGCTATGAGCCACAGTTTCCTCATCAGCAGATTAAGAGGTGATAATTCCTATATTATAAATCATTGAGAGGATTGAAGTGAGATATTTCACAGATAACACACTTAGGTTCAGTGTCTGACTATAGTACTTATGGTTAGTTTTTAATGATTTATGATGATGATTGAAAACTCATTTTATTAGATCCACAAAGGGCCAAATCTGAGAAAACTAGGGACCAAAACCTCTTTAATTCAACAAGAATTAGATGTGTCAATCCAGCACTGTGCCAAGCATTATATAGACATAAAAAAAAATCAACCCAGCCCACTATCCTTCATACATCTAGGATCCCATGGGAAAGACCAGCACATCCCCAAAGACAGAATCCATGAGCTCTGGATGTGTATTTTATTTCTATGTGTAGCGTAAGTTGGTCATTTGGACATTAAATGAGACCCCAGAGGAACCTGGGCACAGAAGAAGCCCAGATACAGACACTCCTAAGACCACAATGGCACAGGGACCCTGGGCCCAGATGAGGGATAAATGATGTCACCAGCCAGCACAAGACTAGGGGGACTTATGTGTTTCCTGGAGCAGGCAGATTTGGTTGTGGAATTCCCTTTGGCATCTCCTCTAAACATATTTACTTATTTATTTTTATTTATTGTTTTGAGACTGAGTGTTGCTCTGTAGTCCAGGCTGGAGTGCAATGGCGCGATCTTGGCTCACTGCAACTTCCGCCTCCTGCATTCAAGTGATTCCCGTGCCTCAGCCTCCTGAGTAGCTGGGATTACAGGCGCCCGCCACCATGCCCCACTAGTTTTTGCATTTTTAGTAGAGATAGGGTTTCGCCATGTTGGCCAGGCTGGTCTCAAGCTCCCTCAGATGATCTGCCTGCCTCAGCCTCCCAAAGTGCTGGGATTACAGGTGTGAGTCACCATGCCTGGCCTTAAACATCTTTAAAAGGAAAACTTGGCAGTGGACTCAGACAGGGGAACAAGAGTGTTAGATGCTTTGGAGGACTCGATATTTTCCAAACATAGTACATTTAAAGGCTCAGAAGATTCGTGAACAGTAAGAGTACCACGCTACTTGTATTGTTGGCCTGTTGCGGTTTTAAGAGCTTTTATATGTACATTTCCTCTTGTGATCCTCCCCACAAGAGGATTACTTCTGTGAAGCATTTTCCCCCTTTGGCAGAGGGAAGTTAGGTGGTTTAATTGAGGTCACCCATGTAAAAAGTGCAACCCCATTTTTCTAACTCAGAGGACAGTGCCCTTTCCCTACACAGATCGTCTCTGGAGGAACCCCTTTCTCAAGCTCCTGCCAGTGTAGGACACATGGAGACGCTGATTACAAATGCAGATTCCTGGCCCACTCACCTCCAGAGTTTCCAGTTCTGGAAGTGTACAGGGCCCTAGAATCTGCATTTGAACAACATGCTCTGGTGAGGCAGATACAGTTCCTCAGATCCCGCATGACAAAAAAAATATAAGACTATAAGACTATGTCCTGGATCCCAAGAAAAACACTGAATGTGTCTGTCTGTCTGTCTCTCTCTCTCTCTCTCTCTATCTCTGTCTCTGTCTCTGAAGAAGCAGAAGTAGGAACAAACAAAACCACATGAAATGGAATGGGAGCTGGAAAAGCAATATAAATGAAAGATGTGCCTTTTATAGGAACCACAAAGAAGTGCTGCCTTGAGGTCATAGGAGGAAAAGGGAAGGAGGGAGGCTTTGAAACTGAAGGCAGGCTTCCCTCCTCTGCAGCTCCCAGGGTCCCACAAGTCCCATGGCACCTCTTCTGGATTCAGAGCCTGCATTCAGAAGTTTGAGGAAACCAGATGGCCAGAGAGGAGGGCCTGAGGCCCTGACCAGGGGCAGAGCCAGGCCCAGTGCATGATGGCGTCCTTCCATGAAATACCGAGGCTGATGGGGTCCCAGCTCCCCTGCCTCCTGCTGGGCTGTGGTCACTGTCTTCCCAGATGGATCATTGAGCACCTATGTGGAACTTCAGCTTTATCCAAACTCCTCCTGCTGATGGTTTCAATATGTGGCATGACTTGTGGGTTTAAAATGGAAAGCAGGTGTTGTCTGAGCTCCACGTCTGTTCTGACTATAGCAATATGAACACTACATTTGCAGAACCTGGATTTGGCTATCCAGTGTAGTGCAGCTTAGCCCAAACCTCAATCGCTTCATTAGCCCAAAGATCCCCATGAAAGACTGAGTCCACCCCCAGCACCCACCTGCACTGTCCTACCTGACTGACTATCCATCCTCACTGGAGTCTAAATCACGCCTAGCGTGCAAAAGAAAAGACCAGTTAGCTGGACCCTGGTGCCCTCACTCCTTTTGAACTTGCTGAGGTCTCTCTGTTATCGCTACTCATTTCTCTGCTTAGAGGCTGGTAGGATGAATACAAAGTAAAAATAAGAGGTTAAATTCTCCTTGCTGAAAATAAGAGAAGAGACTTCTCTCCCCTCCTTTTTCTTACAGCATTTACCTTAGAAAACTTGTAAGTCTTTTCTCTGTCTCTTTGAAATGTATGCAAATCTTTTTAGAACCTAAATAAGCCTTTTGCCAGCTTTATGATGGAGGCATGCCTTTCTCCAGGAGCTGGAAGCCAGCTCTTTGAAATGTAAGCATTAAGGGAGGTGCACCCCTATGTCCTTACTTCTATGGGAAGGGAGGAGCTTAACTGGAGAGGGTACCTGGCTCCAAGTTGCAAAATACCCTATTGTCATAAAGATAAGACTTTGTCTTCTCTTTGATTAAAACCAGTTAACAAGCACAGATGGTAACCCCACTTACCAGGTAAATTTAGGATGAACTATGTGTAAGAAATGGTGCTGTCAAGCCCTGTTACTTGAGGACTAATTATCATGTATCTTGAGGACATGCATGTAATTGGTTCTATCTGATGGCTGCATAACAAGGGTAAGACTGATTTGTTTCTGTCTTTGTATCTCATTGCAAATTGCCTGTAATGCATATCACATTCTGGTTTAATGCTTATTTAAAAATAAAATGGTTTTCTTTCTGTTCTACCTCTGCGGAGAGCTTTTCTGAGTTGGGGGAAGATTTTATGTTTAATATCCCCCCATATAGGGCCAAAAAGGCTCATGTCTCTCTTCTCCCAGAAGGGTGGGGTACACTCAAACTCTGAGACCATGCTGTGCTTCCTCACAGCTTCATGCCTCTGGAAATTTCTCGAAGTTGACAGCTGTAGGCCCCTGGAAGCCCTTGCACCCCTCTAAGCTTGATTGGCAGCTACTCTGCCCCGGATCTTATTGTCCTGCTCACCACTGTGGCCCAGTGAGCAAGTGTTGAATTCCTGGTCTCTAACATGTAAAGTAACATGTAATTCCTGGTTACTAACATGTAAAGTAACCCAAGTCCAACCAAAGTGGGAGGAGAGGCCGCCAGGAGCCAGGGTTGGGGAGACAGATGGGAAGCCCATGGAAGGTCAGTGCTGCATGGCCTCTGAGGCTGTTGGTTCTCCCAGTCTTCTTTTCACCATATTGATATCTCTTAGCTTCTAAGCGGATTATAGGGGGAGGGACCCACAGCCCCCAGTTGCTCAGAGTCCCACAAAGGGGACTCCCAGTTCCCAGTTCACTCTAACAGACCTTCAGGAATGTGGTTTCTCCTGGGTTGGCCTCCCACATCTAGAAATGGCCAAGGGTGAGGCAGGGACAGGGAGGGGGGTGACAGGAAGCCACAAACTGAACATGTTCTATCTTCCCAGGGTGCCAAATGTACTCAACTGATCAATTACAGTATGATTTGTAAAGAAAATAAATGGGGATTATATTATACAGTTGGATTCAAGATGTCACACTAATTTCTAAGGGAACGCAGGAGAGGACAGTTATAGTCATGTTTCACCCTTAGGGCTATGTTCTCTGCCCCTGGGCTCCCCACCCCTATCCCTGGCAGAGATGCCTTAACTGGCAGGTTTGCAAAGCTCTGCTCATGTGCAGACAGGACCACCCTGTGAGGAATGCAGGGCGAGGGGTGTTTTCCATTTCTTATAGGTGAGGCTCAGTGCAGTTTGGCAATGAGCTTGGTGTTTTCCATCACACATATGCACACAAACACACACGTGCGTGTGTACACACATGTACATCCATGCATGCACGCATATACACACACACTCACACACCGCCCTGCTCTGGGCAGGCAGACTGACCCCTCACTCTGCACCCCTCCCTTCCGCTTTCAGGAGGCCTCTGCAGAAGACTGAGAGGAGAGAGGAGGCAAGGAGGGTGTTTCTCCACGCACACGTAAGGCTGTCACCGCAGCCCTCTTCATTGCTCTGGTCTCGCAAGGCTGGGAAGAGCCCTGTGCCCTCCTCGCCCTCCGCAGGGGTGAAAGAGCTCCTGCTGTTGCCATCTCGGGCTGCCTCAGCCACAGTCATCCCCTAACCCACCCGTGCCTTGGGAAAGAGGCCCTCCTTAGAAACTCCTGGGGTGACCCTGCTTTCTGTCGCATCCCTGGTGGATACGAGGGCTCTGGCCGAGCCACACGACCAGAAGCAGTGCTGCCTCTGACTCCCTCTGACTCCCAGACCCAGCTCTTGGCATCTCACCCCAAGGCCTCTCAACTGCCCAAGCAGACTCTGCCTTCTGGAATTGCTCCCAGCTGGGTGGGGACGAGTGGTGTGCATGATTCTCCTCCTCCTCCTCCTATAGATTAATCTCAACTGCCTCTCAAGGGACTTTGGTTTGTGTGCTGCAATCTCCAGCCCCATCCCAGTCCCTGACTCTTCTCCCTTCCCTCCCCAGCCCCACAGAGGCCTTGGCTAATTCTGCTTGGCTATTGCTAAAGTGCCAGTGAGTTACTGTCCTCAACCCCACAGGGGGTCCTATGGGGTGGGGACCTGGGAACCCACTGAGGTGGGGAAGTTGGAAAGGAAGCAGGCACTGAGTTAGCTGCTTCTCAGACATTATTTCATTCCATTTTCTAACACTCATCAAGTCATATGCTTTGAGTCCCATGTTAAAGGTTTGGAAACTGAGGCCCAGAGGGTGTGAGCGGGTGTGACCGAGGCCCAGCACCAGCAAATGGCACAGCCCACGTTTTCTCCACGCTGATGCCTTTCAGCCTTCAAAACCAGGAGGGGCAGCACTGTCTGTGTGTGAAGGGCTGAGTCCAGGACAAAAGCCAGAACCCCAGGTTTGTTCTAGAAGCTGCACCATGTTTCAACACAGGGGTTGCCTAAGAGTCATTTGCTTGCAAAGAAGCAATGCCAGAACTTCTCTGCCTGGTTGAGAAACAGCGTGTTGTTTACACTATGCAAAACAGAAGCACGTTATGAAACCCACTAACCAGAGTCCAGCTGGCTGCGCTCGATTCCCAGCTCCCAGGGAGAGGTTGTGGCAAGGCACCCTGGGAAATGTTGCTTTAGGCCAAGCCACTGCATGACTGTTGGCCCGGAGGCCCCTAAATTCCTTAGATTCTGAGGTAAGCTCACAGGTCCTACCAGGACATGGAGAGACGGGCCCAGAGCCCAGGGCTTCCAAAGAAAATACTGGCTGTCTTTCAGGAGATTCTAAGTTCAGAAGCAGAGCCAGCAGGCACATGGCAGGAGAGGGAGGCAGACGTTCAGGGACGGTGCACTGCCCAGACCTACTGCTTCTGCCACCGTGTGTCCTGGGGAGCTCACTTGGCCTCTCCAGGTCCCCACCTGCCAAAGCGCAGCCAGAAATTCCTGCCCTCCCACATATGAAGGTGCCAGGACTCTCGGGAGGGCCCGGGCGGACCTGCACAATCTCAAGATATATACAAGGCCAGTGGTCATGTCACGGCATCTGCTTTTTCCAACTGACTTTTTGTTTTTTGAGATGGAGTCTTGCTCTGTCGGGCTGGAGGGCAGTGGCACAATATCGGCTCACTGCAACCTCTGCCTCCTAGGTTCAAGTGATTCTCCTGCCTCAGCCTCAGGAGGAGAGTAGCTGGGATTACAGGTGCCCGCCACCATGCACAGCTAATTTTTATATTTTTAGTAGAGACAGGGGTTTACCATGTTGGGCTGGATGGCCTCGAACTCCTGACCTCAAGATGATCCACCCGCCTCAACCTCCAAAAGTGCTGGGATTATAGGCATGAGCCACTGAGCCCAGCCTATAAACTGACTATTTAAAAAATCCCTCTCCCTTCCAACTTCATTAACCAGAAGGAAGATGCTTTCAGTCCTTGCACTGATGGGGAGGGGAATATGATGAGACAGAACCCTTGGAGGACTTTAGACATAAGTCACAGCCTCTCTGTGCCTCAGTTTCTCCCTCTGTCAAGTGAGAGGCATGGGTGAAATCACCTTAGAGTTGACCTCAGTGGAGGCTCTGGGAGGCCACAGCCATCTTGCTAACCTGCTGCCTCTCTTGAGCTCTGCGCCTACCTCTGGCCCGGCTTAGATGGATGGTGTAAGGCTCAGCTTGAACGCCCAGGTGATCCATCTCTTGTCCTTTCCCCAGCAGCTGAGCCAAGTGGAGATCATCTCAGGACAGAATGTCCTCTCCGTGGGAACCCACTATGGCCCCTGAGAATATCAAACTCTAGCCCTTCAAGGTAGACAAGGAAGAAAACATCACCACAAAGCAAGCAGTGACTGGATCAAGCAAACCCCAACCTCTGTTGGGTTTCCTAAGACTCGACGCTCCCTGTGGACGCCTGACCTTTCTTGGGAAGTTGAGCTTGAAAGAATGCGGAGTCAGGGCAAAGGTGAGGAGCCGCTGTGTGAGGTAGAAAGAACAGGATGGCCTTCTGGAGGAAACAATGGCAAGTGGTTGGTTCATTCTCCTGAACAAATGCCCCAAGCCTGGCCCAAGTGCATTACCAGCAGGTACTGCCCAACCCCCATGACCAAAGTTAGCACCCAATGCAGTGGCCACACAAATCCACCATCTCCCTGCACCTGAGCAAAACTTCAAGACATGACTTTTTACCCTCTATAAACAACAAAATAATCAGTTGTTCAAAACTTTGTAATCCCAAAGGCAACTGAAGAGGCAGGTTGGAGAACCTTGGCACTCTGCTTAAAGATCAGCCCAGATCAATGAACTATCACTGTCTAGGTTATCATAATGAATATGCTGAAGTAGCCACTGCAAGAAAAGCTGTTAATGGAATCCCTGAGGCCCAGGACCAATCACGCAACTTTTAAGATACATGGGAGATATGGTAGGATGGTACTTGGTACCCAATTCAGCTTTCCTGTACTGCAGATCCAAAACCCTGGCTGCTAGAGTTTTAAATGCAAACTAGGTCTCATCAAGTAAATGCATTTCCTCATTGTTTGGGTGACCATCTTTCATAGCTTCTGCCACTGCCGCTAGCAAGGATGGCTATTGGCATTATGAGGGCCACTCTGTGCCAGCTTTGTGGGTGTTGAGGGGTCACTGCAGTGGGGCAGTGGCAGCTTCCCAATGTCCAGATCAAGCTGTGTGACAGCCCATCACCTCAGCCGCTGTAGGATTGGCATCCTGATTTTTCTCATGACTGTTGGTGGCAGAGGCAGCAGCTCCCCTGGTGGGCCAGTTCTGCGTCATTGTTCTGGGAGCCATTCCAGAAGGCCTTTCCTAGAGCCTGCTCGATCCTTCTAATATACGCATCCACCAAATGCCAAGGCCTGATCTGTGCACCATGGCCACAAAAATAGAGGTGTATAATTCAGGTGGGAAAACATATGAAAAGAGGACTGGTAGGCTTACTTCTCTCTTCACTCATTTCCCTGCCCCATGCCCATCTCTGCCTAGTGAAATCCTACTCATCATTCAAGATTGAGCCCTGGAGAAAGCCCTTCTTACTACCTCCATAGACATATACCTGGTATAGTAATATTTACATGTGAATTATTCTTTCTATAAGATGGTAACCCCTTTGCAGAGCAAAGAACCTGTCTTCTCTTTTTTTTTTTTTTTTTGTCTTTCTCAATACTCGCCCTAATGTTTGATACTTGTAAGCATACCAGTCTCAATGAACACTGTATTTGTTGGTTTAATAACTAAATGATTCTTAATGAAGACAAAAGACATGGGCAAAAAGCCAACAGGGAGCAGCACATGGCAGTATAAGTAAAAGCTGAGTTAGGTGTTACCAACAAAGAATGGCAGCCTTCTCCTCCACTTCAGCAACCAGGCAACTCCTGCCCCCATCCCCAGCCCAAGCCACAACGGTCAGAGGAAAGTCTCTGAGCAAATCAAACTGTGGAGGTGCTGGCCTTCTGATTACCAAAAGCAGCGAAAATCCAAGGCCAAAGACAGGAGGCAAAATAAATTTTTATCTAATTAAGATAAAATTCTGTTTCTAGAATTCTCTTAGCCAAATCTATGTCACCTTCACCACAAGAAATCAGGATATGGGAGAAATTTGGCATGTCTCAAATCCATGGGAAAAAAATGTGTCAAATCTTAGAGATCTTTCAATGAAAAGGCCCAGTCAACACGCCCTAAGCTTCTAACCTGCCATCTCATGCCTCATTCTTAAACATGAATGGACAGTGATGAATCATTAGGCATTTCAGGAAAGTGCCCAATGTGAAAAAGGGGAACCAAAAGAGACAAACAAATACACAGAAAATTGAAGAGAGGAGCCAAAAGAGACAAATGCACAGAAAATTGAAGAGAGAAAAAATAGGGAACAGGAATTATAAAAATACTTAGTATGTTCTTCAAGAAATAAGAGAAGGCATTGCACCTGTCCTACATGTATACATTTTAAAAAGAATGTGCTCCATGAAAGCAATAATCAGAGAATAAGAAAGATTTCTTGAGAAATTACAAGAATTTAGCCAATGGCCCACAAAATACCCCTCTCTCACTTCTAAGATCAATTGCAAGTTCAGGAGGTTCCCACAACCACCCTCAGGTTTGATAATTTGTTAGAAGGATTCACAGAACTCATTGAAAGTTGTCATATACACAGATACAGTTTATTAGAGGAAAAGGCTACAGATTCACACCAGCCATGGAAAAAGCTCATAAGGCAGGGTCCAGGAAAAGTACAAAATGCCGAGTTTTTGATTTTCATAAATGCACTGTGGAGTCAAGATACATTACTTTCACCGCATCAATAGGTCGCAATATGTATGACGCTAACCAAGGAAGCTCATCTGAGCCTCAAGGTTCAGAGTTTTTACTGGGGCTCTGCCATGTAGACATAATCAGTCCATGTGGCTGATCTTGGTCTTCAGTCCAAAATCCCTCCAGGCATGACCTGAAGCCTATCCTAAATTACACTGTTGGTCTTTCTGGTGTGGTTTGTCCCCATGTTAAATATGAAAAGACTCAGACTATTTGCTTCCCATGTACCCTTTTGAAGAAAATCCTAGAATTTGTACTTTTGTAGACCTAGGAAGTAAACCAAAAAGAAAAAGCACATGTTTTAACATACCAAAAAAAAAAAAAAGACCACAAATTCTTTACAGCTCTTTCTGTCTTTTTCCCCACCCTTGAATCTGGGTGAGGTACTGCAAGTTTAACTTCATGAACTTGCAATTGATCTCAGAAGTGAAGGCGGAGTCTTTTGTGGACTGTGTCTGCTAACTTGGCCATTGGCTAAATTCTTGTAATTTCTCAAGAAATCTTTCTTATACTCTGAGTATTGCTTTCACACTGCACATTATTCTTATAATGTATATATGAAAGACAGTTTCAATATCTTCTTTTACTTCTTAAAGACTTGCATCGTGACTTACTGTCTCTCTAAGCCTTGATGTTTTTGAAGAGTGCAGGCCAGCTATTCCACGAAATGGGCTGCAATTTGAATTTGTCTGACTTTTTCTCATGATTAGATCTAGTCATGAGTCTTTGGCAGGAATATCACAAAAAGAATGTGAGCCTTTCTCAGTGTCATAATATATCCTTTAAAGAAAAAGTCAGTGGTTTTTTGTATGCTTACTAAATTGACCAATAGAATGTGACAGAACTGACAAGCAATCCAAACCTAGGGCTCGAGAGATCTTTGTAGCTTCTGATCTCCTGCTGGGAATTTTCCCATCACCATGTGAACAAGCCCAAGCTGGCCTGCTGCAGGCTGAGAGGCCATGTACAGAGAGTCCCTAGCCACCATGGCCATTGCAGCTGAACAGAAGCTCCAGACATGGGAGCCTGAGCTGGGCCAGCCCAGACAAGAAGAACCACCCAGCTGACCCATAAAATCGTAAGAAAAAGTCAAAATCTTTGTTATTTGAGACATTTAGTTTTGAGGTGGTTTGTTACCCAGCAAAAGCTAGTGGATAAATATGTGATCCAGTAAATAGGAGGCTTCTCCCAAGAAAGCTACAAAGAAGGAATTCCAACAGTGACAGCTAGGCCTACCCTTAACATTGCAGGGCCCAGGACAAGATTACAAATGAAGACCTACATACTTTATATCTAAATACTTAAAAGACACAAATCAATCAACACACCATTCACTAAATATGCATACTCCCACTTTAGCAAATACACTAGGGTAACAATCTGAAAGCAGGAGGCATCTTGGACTCCCACTTGGAGTTCTAGGTGAGATTGTGGAGAGTTGGGGAGAGCCAGCCCCTAGCCCATTGTGGTGGTTGCTTTTATGTGTCAACTTTACTGGGCTGTGAGATGCCCAGAGAGCTGTTACATGGAAGCACAGAAAGGGGGATGCCACCTTGCACCGCACTTCCAGGGCAGCAGGCACTACAAGACTCCTGACTCTCCTCCTGAAGAACATTCTGTGTTCATGCCTGGGCCCCATCCCTAAGTGTTTTCTCTGCCAGGTTGCCCTGGGTATTATGGGTAGCTACTAGCTGGGTATTAGGGTACTTATCTGGGCTTCTATATCTATGGTTAACCATAGGGTAGAAGTAGCACCAATTTCCATAATTAAGTCTCAGTATCTTTCAGTTGGAACATACCTTCAAAATCACCTAGTCAAGGACAGCTTCCCCCGCTACCTCTTATGTAAAATAATGGCATAAGCTCCTAATTTCTACCAAGAAAGAAGGAGCTGTGCTATAAGACGCTTATTACATTTGAGGCATCAGTTACACATGGAACTTCAGCTGTCACTAAAGAGTGCTAGCAAGGCAAGAAGACAGGGCATTGGACAATTGGGTCAATATCAGGGCACTGAGATGAAAACACCTAATAGGTGAAGGGCCTCAGACATGGCTTCAATGCCTCTTTATTTTTACAATAAAGATTTTGTTAATTATTAAAATTATGTAGATGATATAAGCTGACAAGAATATAAAACTAAAAGAGAGATCACATTTTACATGCATGGAATACATCCATGCTTCTCATTCTATAAATGCCTTTTATAAATAGTTCTCTTACTTTTTTCTTATTTGTACCCCTCTGTACTAACAAAAGCTAGTTAACTGGTATGCATCCCTGCACACCCTTCCTGGAGCTCATTAATGTATACTTAAATGTAAGTAGGGATTTGGGGTCATTGTATGATAAAAGTAGACTTATATTCTATATTTTTCTCTACATCTTTCTCTTATCACTGAAGAATACTTCATTGCAATGTTTAATTTTATGTATCGACTTGACTGGACCACAGGGTGCCCAGATAGTTGGTGAAAAATCATTCTGGATGTTGCTGTGAGGGTGTTTTTGGATTAAAATAGCATTTTAAATCTGTGGACTTGAGTAAAGCACTTCCATGATGTGGCAGGCCTCATCCAGTTCGTTGACGGCTTGGATAGAACAAGAAGACCAGCCTCCCTAAGCAAGAGAGAATTCTCTAGCTGTTTGCCTTCAGACTTCATTTGCATCATTGGCTCTCCTGCATGGCCCACACTGCAGGTTTGGACTTGCCAGTTTCCATAACCACGTGAGCCAGTTCCTTACAATAAATCTCTTTCTATACATATATGTATCCTATTGATTCTGTGTCTCTGCAGGATCCTTACTAATACAATCAGGTTAAGCATAGAATTAGTTTATGACCCAGAAATTCCCGTCCTATGTATCTACCCAAGAGAAATGAAAACGTATGTCCATACAAAAACCTATACACAATGTTCACAGCAACATTATTCATAATAGCCAAAGAGTGGAAATAACTCAAATGTCCCTCAATGGATGGTTGAATAAATAAAACATGGCATAACCATGCAATCCAATATTACTCAGAAAAAGCAGAAAGTATTGATACATGCTACAGTGTGGACGGACTTTGAAAATATTATGCTAAGTAAAATAAGCCAGATAAAAAAACCACAATTTGTATGATTTAATTAATATGAAATGACCAGAATAGGCAAATCTATAGTAACAGCAAATTGGTTAGTGGTTGTCTAGAGCTTAAGGATGGGATAATTGAGGGCAGGAAGTATAGCTAGAGTATGGGGTAATGGGGTTTCTTATTGGGATGATGAATATGTTCTAAAATTAGGTGGTGGTGATGGTTACACAATTTTGTAAATACACGGAAAGCCATTGAATTTTTTTGAAAAGTATCATGCCACTGAGAAAGGCTAACACCCCTTTTGTGATATTCCTACCAAAAACACATGACCAGCACCTAATCCTGAGGAAAGATCAGACAAGCCAAAACTGAGAGGCATCCTACAGAATAACTGGCCTGCACACTTCAAAAATGTCAAAGTCTAGAGAGAGAATAAAGGACTGAGGAAATGTCCCAGGTTGAAGAATATCAAAGAGATGACAAGTAAATGCAATGCAGATCCTGGATTCAATCCCAGAGATCTATTTTTTTTTCAATAAAGGACATCAGTGAGACAATTTGCTGTGAACATAAAAACAGTATTATACCAAAGCTCATTTCCTGACTTTGCTACTTATACTATGATTATGTTTAAATATGCCCTCATTTTGAAGAAATATACACTGAAATATTTAGGAAAAAAAGAATAATAATAAAAAGTTATTTATACCCAGAGAGACAGAGCTAGCACACAAATATGGTAAAATCTTAAGGACTGGAGCATCTGAGAGAGGAGGAATAGAGAAATTGTTTGTATTTCTTTTGTAACTTTCCAGAAGGTCTTCAATTATTTCAACATGAAAAATTAAAAACACACATTGACAATCTTTCCTAGTCACTGGTATAAACCTGACTCATGCTTCCAGTGGCTGCATGGCTTTCTATTATCTGGATGAATGAGGGTTTTTCAAACATTTTCCCACTGACGGACTTTGATGCTACATCCAGTTTTTGGCACAAGATTTATGTACATAAATCCTTACATGTTAGTGTTTTTATTTTGGTAGAATAGAGTGCCAGAAGTAAGACTGCTGGGAAGAAAGTTAGTTATGTCATGTTTTTATTTAGTTTTTAAATCAATTAATTATTTAAGTTGTATATATTTGTAGTGTCCCACGTGATGTTTTGAAATATGTATACATTGTTAATGGCTAAATTGAGCTAATTAACATGTGTCTTGCCTCACATACTTGTCATTTTTGTAGTGAGAACACAAAATCTAACCTCCTAGCATTTTTTTTTTTGAGATGGAGTCTTGCTCTGTCACCCAGGCTAGAATGCAGCAGTGCAATCTCAGCTCACTGCAACCTCTACCTCCTGGGTTCCAGCAATTCTCCTGCCTCAGCCTCCTGAGTAGCTGGGATTACAAGCATGCGCCACCATGCCCAGCTAATTTTTTATTAGTAGTAGAGACAGGATTTTACCATGTTGACCAGGCTAGTCTCGAACTCCTGCAGATTTTAAGAATATAATACATTGTTATTAACTGTAATCTCCATGCTGTAAAAAATGGGTCACTTGAGAACAAGTGTGGTGGCTCACACCTATAATTCCAGTATTTTGGGAGGCCAAGGCAGGCAGATTGCCTGAGGTCAGGAGTCTGAGAGCAGCCTGGCCAACATGGTGAAACCCTGTCTCTACTAAAAGTACAAAAATTAGCTGGGTGTGGTGGAGGATGCCTGTAATCCCACTACTCAGGAGGCTGAGGCAGGAGAACCACCTGAACACAGGAGGCAGAGGTGGCAGAGAGCCAAGATCACACCACTGCACTCCAGCCTGGGTGACCAGAGTAAGACTCTGTCCTCCCCACCTGCCCTCAAAAAAAGGTCTCTTGAATTTACTCCTTCTTTCTAGCTAAAATTTTGTGTTCTTTGACAAACACGTCTTCATTTGTGCCCCCCATCTCAGCCTCTGGAACCATCCTTTGATACTCTTTCTGCTTCTATGAGTTCAACTTTTTTAGATTCTAAAAATAAATGAGATCATGCAGTATTTGTCTGGCTTATTTCACTCACCACAATGTCCTTAGGGTTTATCTGTGGTGTCACAAATGATGAGATTTCCTTTTTTATGGCTGTGTAATATTCTTTTGTGTATGTATACACCACATTTTCTTTATCGATTTATCAACTGAGGGACACTTAGGTTGATTCTATATATTCATATTTTTAGTTTTAATAGTCACTGCTATATTGCTTTCCAAAAAGTCTACACAATTCATCTTTCAGTGGTATATGAAAACTTTCCTCTAATTTTTGTCAATAATGGGTGTCACTCTTTTAATTTTTATAAATTACATTATTCTAATTTGCATTTCCCTGCTATTTATGAAGTTCTACATCTTTTTATATATTTATCAGCCTTTCAATTTATTTTTGTGAATATGAACTGTCTACTAATGTATTTAGCCCACTTTCTACTTATTTGCTAATTTTTTCTGGAATTTTATATTTCTTTTAGCAATCTTTCAATGAAAAATTTCCTCCCTTCATTTTATCATTATCCAGTTGAATTCTACTTACAGTATAATTTGCCCTCCAGAAAATTTTGTGTAATCAAACACATCTGTCTTTTCTAATATACATTCTAGATTTATTGTATTGGCTTCAAAAAGTCTCTCCTACTATAAGAGTAAAATATAATTGCTTCAGTTTTCTTCTATAATTTTTATTTAATTATTTTTACATTTGTGTTTAATTTAGCTGGCCTTTCTTTTTAAATATGGAATAAGGAAGATGTTTAACTTTATTTTCCTTTGATGAATGGAAAGTGTTGCAGCAACAAACAGTAAATGAGTCACAAACCACCCAGAGACACAGCATGAGTAGTGGTTAGAGCCAAACAACCTGATTGGCAATCCCAGCTCTGCCATTTTCTAGCTGTGTGACCTAACACAAGCCACTTAACTTCTCTCTGCCTTACTTCTCTCATTTGTAAAATCGAGTCACAATAGAACCTACTTCAGGGTTGTTAGGACAATTCAATAAGTTAATAAAAGTGCTTATAACAGTTCCTAGAACATGCTTGGAGTGAAATTTAGTATTGCTATTTTTTCAACTGCAAAGCCTCTTACTTTACAAGTCTCTGGGTAGAGAAGTCTCAGATTCCTAGTTCACTCATGAGCGAGACTTGAGGCAGAAAGAGCAGCAGGTCCTCCCCAGGACTCACTCAGCCATCACTGACCGCACTCTGAGAGGTCCAAGATCTCCATCAACAAACCCTCTCCCTCCCACTGGGCTCTAGGCTACTCCCCAGACTTTCATCCTGCCCAGTGGAGAGTCCCACAGGACCAAGACCTGGCCCAGCGCTGCCCACCTGCCAGCCAACCCTGCTATTGCTGCTTGGCTCAAAAAAGGAAGTAGGTTGTTGGTAGGAGTGGGTGAGAAGAGCATTGGGGTCATCTCCCAAACTTCCCCTTCCCTCCAAACCCCCTCAGCTCTTCCTGGTTCCAAAGCCAAATGGCTAGGGGATGAGTAGGGTGGTGAGTCCTCCAAGACCTCAAAACTTGGCCCCTGTCTTTGTAGTGTTTATAAGGCTGTGAGTATATGGGGCATATGTGCACCTGCACATACACTCTCTCTTGTGCACAATAAACCTCTGAACAGTTCTGTAAGGCTCTTTGTATCTTATGAAAAGATCAGTTTAAGAGCTAAGGTTAGGAACGAACAAAAGATAGTCCCTATAAATATTCATGTATTCACTGAAATAAAACAGTAATGCCCCAGGATGGAGGTGCGGGGGCAGTCACACAGGATGTCCTTTCCCTGACCTCAGGTAAGGAACTTCTGCTCTAGAAACCACTCTCCCATCCACTCTCCACCTCCACAGAGGAAGGAGAAAAGCAAAGGGGTGTGGTGGGGCAGGGATCCATTGGTGCACACCTCTCATTGAGTAGCTAGAACCTGAGAAATGGCTGCCGTCACTGGAAAGCTATCTGTGTTTTTACCTTTTCACCCTAGTCTGGTGCCAGAAAGTTATCCTGAGTGACATGGTTTGGCTCTGTGTCCCCACCCAAATCTCATCTTGAATTGTAATCCCCATAATCCCCACACGTCAAGAGAGGAACCTGGTAGAAAGTGATTGGATCATGGGGGTGATTCCCCCCATGCTCTTCTCAGGATAGTGAGTTCTGATGAGATCTGATGGTTTTAAAAGGGGCTTGTCCTCCTTCCCCTCACTCTTCTCTCTTGCTTGCCACCATGTAAGACATGCCTCCTTCCCCTTCTGCCATGATTGTAAATTTCCTGAGGCCTCCCCATCCATGCAGAACTGTGAGTCAATAAAACCTCCTCTCTTTATAAATTACCCAGTCTCAGTATTTCTTTATAGCAGTGTGAGGATGGACTAATACACTGGGTAATTATGTCGGTTCTGCCGACCCTACGTTTTCCTCAGGTATCTAGAGCAGGAAGAGAGATCAGGGAATGGTACTACTATTCTTAAGCCTTCTTGACTATAAAGCCACGTTGCCCACGGAGAGTTGGGGGATAAATCAGCAACAGAAAGGAAGAGGCCTGGCGCTTGGTCCCACCTCTACCCAGAGTTCCCACTCATGGTGCCCTGGTTATGGGCACCTTTCTTCTGACAACTCAGGAGAAAGTTTAAAATATTTGGAAGCACTTTGTCTCTGACATTAAAGTCTTCTCCAGCCCAACAACAAATGAGAAATAAGCTGTTGTAAGAAGGGAAATGGAAGAGCACCTGAGGGCTGAGATGATTTCCCCACCTCTCACTCCTAGCTCGTCTCCGACTGCACAGTGGAATCACCTAATGATGGCATCCAACTCAGGTAAGTACATTTGCTTTAAAGCCACCCAAGAGTTGAGAAAGCATGAATTCAACTGGCTGCCAGTGCTCAAACAGCAGAGTGGCATCCCTGTCTTCTAATGGAGGTCCTAAGAGGGAATTCCTTCCACTCCCCTCCTGACACCCTGCCTGGGCACATTGGGGTCAGGCTCCTGAGAGCTGCCAGGAGACACACAGCCCATGCATCCTCTCCACATATGCTTCCTGGCCACTTAGTTTGGACTCAAGTCTGAGTGATCCTGACAAGGGTCCACAGAGAATGAACACCTCCATCTACTGCAGCCCGTAGACACACACGCCATTCTGCCTTCTGAACAGTCCAGGTAAACAATTCCTTAGGAGATGCAAACTGTCCCACTGGTAGCAACACCTAAAATGGAAGAGGGTCCCACCCATGACAGTCCCCACCTCTGCTCACCACCCTGGCTTCTCCCTATGCTCTGCTGACTTGAAGCCAGGGGCTTTGCTCCCTCCTCAGGGCTCATTCAACAGAGCCAGCTCCAAGGTCCAGTCACACACAGCACAGTGAGTGAGTCCTGGGCTCCCTGGGACTGCCCTTTGAAACCTGCTTTTCATAAGTCCCAAAAATGTTTTGCCCACAATGATCTGGCTGTTCACTCCTCAGGCACCATTTCCCAGACACTGGAGACTGTTAATCCACAGGGAATACCCTTTCCAATGGGAGTGGTCTGCTGTGGAGAAATTCTGGGAAAAAGCAAATAGTTCAAAGGAAAACATCCCATTGTAACAGGCAACTGTCAATGAGCATGACCTAACTGTTCCCAGAAGTCAGATATTTCAAGGATTGATGTTCCTTTCCCGGAAAGAAAATGGGAGAAATATTTTATCCCCAGACTATATTTCCTGGATTCACAAAGTACCTTCCTCTCATTAAAGCATGTGTGTGCAGAAGTTAATTTACCTTGTGCACTTATTCTTTCTTCATGGTAGGACAGGGCATTTTACCACTTGTCAATTTTGCTCCCCACGTTGGTCATTTGAAACCTTTCCCTGAAAACTATGCAAATGCAACCCAGAGGCAGACACTGCCATCAATCACCCTGAAGCATAGAGCTGGTGCTCAGAAGTGGTGCTGTCAAGAATATTGTCTCACATAGAAATTTTCAAAACATGCCTTCTTGTTCAAATTTAAAAATCAAGCACCCAGATGGGTTAAGCCCTTTGCTCATCTCAGGCCCTCTGAGTGTGGTTGCCTTCGCCCACTCAGGCTGCTACAAGAAAATGCTATAGACCAGTGATTCATAGACAATAGAGAGGTATTTCTCACAGTTCTGGAGGCTGGAAGTCCAAGATCAAGGCACTGTCAGATTTGGTATCTGCTGAGGGCCCACTTCCTGCTTCAGAGATGGCTCTGCCCTCAGGACCTAATCACCTTCCAAAGTTTTTCACATAACCACTCCACCTCCTAATACCATCATCTAAGGGGTGAGGATTTCAACAGAGGAATTTTGGAGGGACACAAAAATTCAGACTGTAGCAATGGCAAAAAAAAATTATATGAGATGCTAGAAGAGCTCCAAAAATGAACTCTGTTACAAACCAAGGGACTCAATTCACCCAGTTTCAACCAAAGTGGAAGCTTTTCCACTGCAAACGATTGGCCAGGAGTGGGAAGTGAAAACAGGGGTGAGGCAGAGAGTGGGGAGTGAAGGAAAATGTAGCGCAAAGGCCAGAAGGCAGGAAGGTAAGAGTCCACGGAGGCCAGCAGACAGAATTTAAAGAGATACCAATCAGTTCAGATGTGGGGTTTTTTTGCACCCATGGTCCAATGCACAGGTGCATGGGAGAAGAGTTGCAATTGTATAAAGTGAGATAGGGCAGGGACTTGATTATGTGTGCAAGGTGGGGGTAAAGTTACTTACTACATAGTTACTTACAGTAGCCTTGAAGCTTGGGTAGAATGGGAGAAAGACAAGTATGGTCCAGGGATAATTAGAGTTGTGATGGTTGAAGAAATCAGCTAGAAAGACAAAAATTGTCACAGAGTAGGACACACAAAATGGAGATTATGAAGAATTTCTAGTTTTTCATATAACCACTCCACTCCTATTCCCCCACCATTTTACAGATAGGAAAATGGAAGTACAGATAGGTTAAGTCAGTTTCCAAAGATCTCATGGCGGGGAAGGAGCCCAGCTAGGATTTGAACACAGGCAGTTTAAGTCTGGCTATAGAACCCACACTCTGAACCACTACAGTATGCTACTCTTGAACTAAAAACACATAAGAACACTTCAAGATTTTCAAGTGCAAAAAACATACTCTAGAACTAAAACATATTTTCAAGTCAAATATTCAGTAGATGACTCCAAATTGTCTGTTAAAATTGCTGTTGAGGCCTGGAGCAAGCAAGCTGGTCACCACTGGTGCTGAGCAACATCAAATGGAAGGGAAAATACGGCAACTATGGAGCCACAATGCAGAGGGATGGCAATCGAGAGAGAAGCTGAGAGACCTGGAGGACAGATCCAGGCACTGACATGCGAGTGGCAGGAGTTCCTGAAGGAGCTGGAAAGCAGCAGATTTTCAGGAGTGAGACAACTAACAGACAACAGAGAATCACTTCCCTGAGCCAAGAAAACACTGAGTATGAGGAATGAGAAGACTCACGTATTCTATTTTCATGCCTTAATGTAACCTTATGCTTATTACTTATTTTGTCTGTTGTTTATTATTTCCCCTCTTCCTCATGTTTGCTAGTGTGATCTCTTGGAGATATGTTTTCTTTCCCCACTTTGTTAATTCGGGCATTCGGTTGTATATTTCCATTCTATCTGTTCCCTTTATCTCTTCTGATGTTCGAAATCAACTCTATTTATTTATTATGTATGAAAATAATTTACAACTATTCCCTCTCCAGGAACTCCATTTCCTTTCTACTGTCAGCCCCCAACATGAGACCTGTAGAGCACGTCATGTCCCTACTCTCTCCCTCTCAGCCTAGGCAAGATGTTTAAAGTGACTTACTTTCTCCTCTGCCTCTCCAATCCCTAGCGGCTACATTTTTCTGAAAGCATTTAGTGATTATCATTTCAGAATATGATTGGAACTTCCCAGGAATACATGTTTCATATTTTAAGAATTATTGTGTGTAGACCCTATAGTATAAATTCTCAATCAGAGGCCAGGCACGGTGGCTCGCACCTGTAATCTCAGCACTCTGGAAGACCGAGGCAAGTGGATCACTTGAGGTCAGGAGTTCAAGACCAGCCTAGCCAACATGGTGAAACCCCGTCTCAACTAAAAATACAAAAATTAGCAGGGCATGGTGACAGGTGCCTGTAATCCCAGCAACTCGGGAGGCTGAGGCAGGAGAATTGCTTGAACTCAGGAGGCAGACGTTGCAATGAGCCAAGATCACACCATTGCACACCAGCCTGGGTGACAGAGCAAGACTCCATCTAAAAAAAAAAATGCCAGTCAGACACACATGCACACCCCTCCAAAGGTTTATTGATCACCACTGTTTCCCCTATCTTTAAAGGCCATCATTAGTGTGATGTCTCCTCCTCACATGGGGTATGCAGGCGGTAACACATCTTCCTCCTTGCTTGTCTCCATAGGCCACTCTGAAGAGTGGCTGGCATCTTAGCTGAGTGTAGGATTCTCCTCTTCCTTGCATGTCTCTACAACACTTCCCAAGAGTTATCTTACATAACTGCTGGGAGAACTGGTTCCCTCTACACATCTCCATTGGCAGAGGACACCTGGATGCTTGCACCTGGTTTCTCCTAGATTCCACGCCATGCTCTTTTCCCTTGTTGATTTTAATCTCTCTCCTTTCACTGAGCCACGGACATGAGTAGGACGTATTTTCTCAGTCCTATGAGTCCTTTTGGCAAACTTCAGGACTGAGGTGGGCTTGGAAATCCCTGCATACAATAATAACGTTAGAGATGGTTGAATTTAAGCTTACAAATACTTAGAAGGACAAAGAGGGCAAAGTGAACATGATTGAATGATGAAGGCAAAACATACTAAGAAGATTCTACTGCTTTCCTAAGCTGCTGTAACAAATTATCACAAACTTAGTGGCTAAAAGCAACACAAATATATTACCTTACAGTTTTGGAGGTCAGCGGTTTTAAATTTGTTAAAAAATCCAAAGTGTTGTCAGCGCTGTGCTCCCTCCAGAGGGTCTGGCGAGAATCGATTTCCTTGCCTTTTTCAACCTGCTAGAGGCCACCTGCATTCCTCAGCTCTGGACTTTTCCTACATCTTCAAAGCCAACAACAAATCATCTCCGGCCCTCTCATCTGCTTTCATCATCACATCATTATTTTCCCCTTTGTTTCTCTTGCCTCTTTTTTTGAAGACTTTTGTGATTGCATTGGTTTTACCCAGATAATTCAGGATAATCTCCCCATCTCAAGATCCTTGACTTAGTAACATCTGCAAAGTCCCTTTCATTAGACAAGGGAACATATTCACAGCTTTCGAGGATCTGAACATAGACATCTTTAGGGAACCATTAGCCAGTCTATCACGAAGATACAGTATGCTTTTATCAATGTATTCTAAACACACATGAGATAAACATGTGAGGCAAAAATATTTAAAATGTAGGAGAGAAACAACCTAGCCGTCCATTAAAAGTAAAATGAATAAACAAATTGTATTTTATTTATATGATGGAGTATTACACAAAAATAAGGATGAACAGAACTCTGCACTAAAAGGAGGCATCTCACAAATAATGTTGGATAAAAGAAGTCAGAAAAAATTGTTACATATCAAATAATTCCATTTATATAAAGTTGAAAACAAGACAAAACTAATCTGTCGCGTTAGCAAAGGGGTAGTAGTTACCTGTGAAGAACAGGAATAGTGATTGGTAGTGACACAAGGGGATTTTTGAGTCACTAGCAAATTCTGATTTCTTGGTCTGAGTGTAGGTTATATGAGTGTGTTTAGTTTGGGAAAATTTACCAAGCTGTATCCATAAGATCTGGCGTTTTTGTGAATGCGTGTTATACTTCAAAAAAAGATCATATTAAGAAGTACAAGAGAACTTAATAAGTAAAACTTAATAAGTAAAGTAAGGAGAATTTAATAAGATTACTATTATATTCTATTTCTGGGACAAGGTAGCATAGTGCTGCTTTTCCTGCTCCTCCCGTGTAAATACAACTAAGTACTCTAGAGATAATTCGACAAACAATCATACAAGGATTCTGAAATGTAGAAAGAGGGTGGACTGAACAGGGTCCTCGGTCTTAAAGAACATCACTGAGTGCTCCCTGAGTTTTCTTTTTTTAAAAAAAATCTTCCCTGTACCCCTGAACTGGGCACTGAAGAGGCCTATAACTCAGAACTACCAACAGGCATAGACACAAAAATAATAAAAACAAGAAAATCCCGTGCTGTCTGGCCAAATAACTAGCAAAGGAAAAGCTCAGCAGGAACTTTGAGGAAGCACTTGTTCATAGTGGTGTGACACCTGACTCCCTGCAGCAGAGGGACCCAGCCCCTGCCCCACCGAGATGGCAGTAGAAGAACCCCTCCAGCTCACCAACGGTACCAGCAGGCCCAGTGGCTTCCAAACCTCCACCTAGGGCCAGAGAGCTTCCTAGACTCCATGGCTCCTGCCCTCTACCCAGTGGCAGAAGGCAGCCCAAGAGAGGCCTCCCTCCCTAGCAGTACCTGGAGAGATAGAGCGGGAAGCCCACCAGCACCAGTTGGCTTTATGCCAAGGAAAATATACTCCATCCTGCAGGTCCAGCATCCCCCATCCTACACCTAATAACACCGGAAGGACGAGGGAAGCACCTTTTGTTCCCTTAAGCAGGACCATTAGGAAGTTAACAGGAGCTCAAATGGAACCAGAAAATGAATAGACCAAAATAATATTGCAGAGTCTACACAAACTAAGTTGTCATTGGAATCACAGCCCACAAAAGTAGACCAAAATCTAAACACTAAACCAAAATATGGCAATTGCCTGCTAAAATAGAAAATTTAAGTAAGATCAAGACTCTCAGAAAATCATTCATTACACCAAAAACCAGGTAAGCCATAACTCAAGTGAATTAAAAAAATCAACTGATAGCAATACTGAGATAAACCAGACAGTGGACTTATCTGACAAAGATGTGAAGCTACCACCATAACATTGCTTCAAGTAACTACAAACTCATTTGAAACACATTTAAGAATATAAAATACCACCAAAATAAAATAGAAATTATGTTAAAAATGAAAATGTTTGATATGATTTGTCTGTGTCCCCACCAAAATCTCAACTTGAATTGTATCTCCCAGAATTCCCACATGTTGTGGGAGGGACCCAGAGGGAGGTAATTGAATTATGGGGGCTGGTCTTTCCCATGCTATTCTCATCATAGTGAATAAGGCTTATGAGATCTGAGGGGTTTATCGGGGGTTTCTGCTTTTGCTTCTTTCTCATTTTTCTCTTGCCACCACCATGTAAGAAGTGCCTTTCACCTCCCGCCATGATTCTGAAGCCTCCCCAGCCATGTGGAACTGTAAGTCCAATTAGACCTCTTTTTCTTCCTAGTCTTGGGTATGGCTTTATCAACAGGGTGAGAATGGACTAATACAATGTCATAAGTGAAAAATATAATAAAACTCACTGGATGAGCTCAGTATTAGAGACGAAAAAAGATAGATTCATTAAAAGAGAATTTATTCTATCTAAACAACAGAGAGAAAATAGATTTAAGAAAAGGTGAATAGACTCAGAGACCTAACATTTCTGTAATGAGCATTCTAGAATAAGAGGAGCAAGAATGTAAGATTGAAAAAATATTCAAAGAAATAATCGTTTAAAAATTCCCAAATTTTGTGAAAATCATAAAACTAGAGATTCAGGAAGCTTAGTGAACCCCAGTTAGGATAAATCTTTAAAAATCCATGCCAAAAATATCATAATTAAACTTCTGAAAATTAAAGGCAAAGAAAAATTCTGAAAAACAGCCAGAGAAAGAAAAAATATGAGCCACTGCCTAAAGGGAAACAATGATTTGAATAAAAACAGGTTTCTCATCTGCAGCCATGGAGACCAGAAGGAAGTCCTCAATATTTTCCAAGTAAGTACTGAAAGAAAAGAAATGTCAACCAAGAGCTCTATGTCCAGTAAAACTATTCTTCAGAAATGAAGGGAGAATAAAGGTAAAGGAAAGCTAAATAAAACCGTCAGGTAAAGGAAAACCAAGGTAATTTGCCGCTCACAGAACTACCGTTGAAGAATGGCTAAAGGAAGTTCTTTCACTGTGATTTTGATGGCATTTCCCTAATGATTAATGACAGGGAGCATGTTTTCATGTGCTTTTTGGACATTTGTATATCTTCCTTGGAGAAATGTCTATTTAAGCCCTTTGCCCATTTTTATTTTTTATTTTTATTTTTAGAGACAGAGACACTGTCTCTGTCATCCAGGCTGGAGTACAGTGAAATGATTGTAGCTCACTTTAGCCTTAAACTCCTGAGCTCAAGCTATTCTCCCACCTCAACCTCCTGAGTTGCTAGGACTATAATATGTGCCACCATGCCCTGCATAATTTTTTAAAATTTTTATGTAGAGACACCATCTTTCTTTGTGTCCAGGCTGGTCATGAACTCCTGGGCTCAAGCGATCCTCCAACCTCAGCCTTCCAAACTGCTGGGATTTCAGATGTGAGCCACTGGGCCCAGCCTCTTTGCCCATTTTTAATTGGGTTTTTGTTGTTGAATTGACAGAGTTCTTTATATAATCTGGAAAACAAACACTTAGATATATGACTTGGAGACATTTTCTCCCATTCCGTGGGTTGTCCTTTTTACTTTCTTGATGTACAAAATTTCTCATTTTTGATGAAGCCCAAATCATCTATTTGTTATTCTGTTGCTTGTGCTTTGGGTGGCATATCTAAGAGTCCATTGCTAAATTCAAGGTCATGTTATATCACCTTCTATTTCCTTCTAAGAGTTTTATAGTTTTAGCTCTTAAATTTAGGTCTCTGATCCACTTGAAACTAATTTTTGTATATGTTATAGGGTAGGGGTCTGATTTCATTCTTTTGTATGTAAAAATTTGTCTCAGCATCATTTGTTGAAGACTCTTCTCACCCCATTGAATGGACTTGGCACCCTTTTAAAATAAAACAATTGGATATAGATCTATAGGTTTATTTTTGGACTCTCAATTCTATTCCATTATATACATAGCTGTCTTTATTTAATACCAACCACATCATTTTGATTATTGTAGCTTTGTAGTAAGTTTCACATCAGGAAGTGAGAATCTTCCAACTTTGTCTTCTACAAGATTGTTTTACTATTGTTGCCTTCAGTATGAATTTTAGGATCAGCTTTTCCATTTTTAGAAAAAGAAAAGACTACTGAGATTTTGGTGGGGATTCCATTGAATTCTTAGATCACTTTGAGTAGTATTTTCATCTTAACTGTGGTAAGTCTTTTAAGCTGTAAACATAAAATATCTTTTCACGTATTCAAGTGTCCATTAGTTTTTCTCAGCAATGTTTTGTAACTTTCAATGTAGAAGTCTTGCACCTCCTTAGTTAAATTTATTCCTAAGTATTTTATTCTTTATGATTCTATTGTAAATGGAATTGTTTTCTTAATTTCACATTTTTATTGCTCACTTTTAATGTGTAGAAATAAAAGTGACGTTATTCATGTTGATCTTGTATCCTGCTACTTTGCTGAACTTGTTAATTAGCTCTTATGCTTTTTTGTGGATTATTTAAGATTTTATACACATAAGATAATATTATCTACAACAAGAGATAATTTTACTCCTTTCTTTGAAATTTAGATGCCTTTTATTTATTGTTAATTTATTTTTATGTTTGGTGGTGGTGTTATTTTTTGAAACAGAGTCTTAATTCATTACCCAGGCTGGAGTGCAGTGGCACAATCTCAGCTCACTGCAAACTCCACCTCTCAAGTTCAAGGGATTCTCGTGCTTCAGCATCCCAAGTAGCTGGAATTACAGGTGTGCACCACCATGCCCAGCTAATTTTTGCATTTTTAGTAGAGACAGGGTTTCATCTGTTGGCCAGTCTGGTCTCGAACTCCTGACCACAGGTGATCCACCCACCTCAGCCTCCCAAAGTGCTGGAATTACAGGCATGAGCCACTGTGCCTGTGCCTAGCCTATTTTTTTTTTTAAATTATACTTTAAGTTCTGGGATACATATGCAGAATGTGCAGGTTGGTTACATAGGTATACACGTGCCATGGTGGTTTGCTGCACCCATCAACCTGTCATCTACATTAGCTATTTCTCTTAATGCTATCCCTCCCCTAGTATCCCACCCACCAACAAGCCCCAGTGTGTGATGTTTCCCTCCCTGTGTTCAGATGTTCTCATTGTTCAATTCCCACCTATGAGTGAGAACATGCGGTGTTTGGTTTTTTGTTCTTGTGTTAGTTTGCTGAGAATGATGGTTTCCAGATTCATCCATGTCCCTGCAAAGGACATGAACTCATCCTGTTTTATGGCTGCATAGTATTCCATGGTGCATATATGCCACATTTTCTTTATCAAGTCTATCATCGATGGGCATTTGGGTTGGTCCAAGTCTTTGCTATTGTGAATAGTGCTGCAATAAACATACGTGTGCATGTGTCTTTATATTAGAATGATTTATAATCCTTTGGGTATATACCTAGGAATGGGATTGCTGGGTCAAACAGTATTTCTGGTTCTAGATCCTCGAGGAATCGCCACACTGTCTTCCACAATGGTTGAACCAATCTCCACTCCCACCAACAGTATAAAAGCATTCTAGTTCTCCCCATCCTCTCCAGCATCTGTTGTTTCCTGACTTTTTAATGATTGCCATTCTAACTGGCATGAGATGCTAACTCATTGTGGTTTTGATTTGCATTTCTCTAGTGACCAGTGATGATGAGCTTTTTTTCATATGTTTTTTGGCCACATAAATGTCTTCTTTTGAGAAATGTCTGTTCATATCCTTTGCTCACATTTTGATAGGGTTGTTTGTTTTTTTCTTGTAAATTTGTTAAATTCCTTGTAGATTCTGGATATAGGCCCTTTGTCAGATGGATAGATGGCAAAAATTTTCTCCCATTCTGTAGGTTGCCTGTTCACTCTGATGATAGTTTCTTTTGCTGTGCAGAAGCTCTTTAGTTTAATTAGATCTCATTTGTCAATTCTGGCTTTTGTTGCCATTGCTTTTGGTGTTTTAGTCATAAAGTCTTTGCCCATGCCTATGTCCTGAATGGTAGTGCCTAGGTTTTCTTCTAGGGTTTTTATGGTTTTAGGTTTTATATTTAAGTCTTTAATCCATCTTGAGTTAATTTTTTAATAAAGTGTAAGGAAGGGGTCCAGTTTCAGTTTTCTGCATATGGCTAGCCAGTTTTCCCAATACTATCTATTAAATAGAGAATCCTTTCCCCATTGCTTGTTTTTGTCAGGTTTGTCAAAGATGACATGGTTGTAAATATGTGGTGTTACTTCTGAGGCCTCTGTTTTCTGTTCCCTTGGTCTATATATCTGTTTGGTACCAGTACCATGCTGTTTTGGTTACTGTAGTCTTGCAGTATTGTTTGAAGTCAGGTAGTGTGATGCCTCCAGCTTTGTTACTTTTGCTTAGGATTGTCTTGGCTACACAGGCTCTTTTTTGGTTCCATATGAAGTTTAAAGTAGTTTTTTTCTAATTCTGTGGAGAAAGTCAATGGTAACTTGATGGGGATAGCATTTAATCTATAACTTACTTTGGGCAGTATGGCCATTTTCACATTATTGATTCTTCCTATCATGAGCATGGAATGTTTTTCCATTTGTTTGCATCCTCTTTTATTTCCTTGAGCAGTGGTTTGTAGTTCTCCTTGAAGATGTCCTTCACATCTCTTGTAAGTTGTATTCCTCGGTATTTTATTCTCTTTGTAGCAATTGTGAATGGGAGTTCACTCATGATTTAGCTCTCTGTTTGTCTATTATTGGTTTATAAAAATGCTTCTGATTTTTGCATGTTGACTTTCTATTCTGAGACTTTGCTGAAGTTGCTTGTCAGCTTAAGGAGATATTGGGCTGAGACATAGGGTTTTCTAAATAGACAACCATGTCATCTGCAAACAGAGACAATTTGACTTCCTCTCTTCCTATTTGAGTACGCTTGGTTTCTTTATCTTGCCTGATTGCCCTGGCCAAAACTTCCAATACTATGTTGAATAGGAGTGGTGAGAGAGGGCATTCTTTTGAGATATATTCCATCAATACCTAGTTTATTGAGAGTTTTTAGCATGAAGAGGTGTTGAATTTTATCAAAGGCCTTTTCTGCATCTATTGAGATAATCATGTGGTTTTTGTCATTGGTTCTGTTTATGTGATGGATTACTTTTATTGATTTGCATATGTTGAGCCAGCCTTGCATCCGAGGGATGAAGTCGACTTGATTGTTGTGGATAAGCTTTTTGATATGCTGCTGGATTCAATTTGCCAGCATTTTACTGAGGATTTTCACATCAATATTCATCAGGGATATTGGCCTGAAATTTCCTTTTTTTGTTGTTGTGTCTCTGCCAGGTTCTGGTATCAGGATGATGCTGGCCTCATAAAATGGATTATGGAGGATTCCCTCTTTTTCTATTGTTGGAATAGTTTCAGGAGGAATGGTGCCAGCTCCTCTTTGTACCTCTGGTAGAATTCGGCTGTGAATCTGTCTGGTTCTGGTCCTGGGCTTTTTATGGTTGGTAGGCTATTAATTGCTGCCTCAATTTCAAAACTTGTTATTGGTCTATTCAGGGATTCAACTTCTTCCTGGTTCAGTCTTGGGAGGGTGTATGTGTCCAGGAATTTATCTATTTCTTCTAGATTTTCTAATTTATTTTCATAGAGGTGTTTATAGTATTCTTTGATGGTAGTTTGTATTTCTGTGGGGTCAGTGGTTATATCTCCTTTATCATCTTTTATTGTATCTATTTGATTCTTCTCTCTTTTCTTCATTATTAGTCTGGCTAGCAGTCTATCTATTTTGTTAATCTTTTCAAAAAACAGCTCCTGGATTCACTGATTTTTTTGAAGGGTTTTTCATGTCTCTACCTCCTTCAGTTCTGCTCTGATCTTAGTTATTTCTTGTCTTCTGCTAGCTTTTGAATTTGTTTGTTCTTGCTTCTCCAGTTCATTTAATTGTGATGTTAGGGTGTCAAGTTTAGATCTTTCCCACTTTCTCTTGTGGGCATTTATTGCTATAAATTTCCCTGTAAACACTGCTTTAGCTGTGTCCCAGAGATTCTGATATGCTGTGTCTTTGTTCTCAAAAAACTTATTTATTTCTGCCTTAATTTTGTTATTTACCCAGTGGTTATTCAGGACCAGATTGTTCTATTTCCATGTAGTTGTGCAGTTTTGAGTGAGCTTCTTAATCCTGAATTCTAATTTGATCCCACTGTGAACTGAGAAACTGTTTATTATGATTTTCATTTTCTTGCATTTGCTGAGGAGTGTTTTACTTCCAATTATGTATTGACCACAGGTCAATTTTAGAATAAGTACAATCTGTTGCTGAGAAGAATGTATATTCTGTTGATTCGGGGTGAAGAGTTCTGTAGATGTCTATTAGATCCACTTGGTCCAGAGCTGAGTTCAAGTCTTGAATATCCTTATCAATTTTCTGTCTCATTGATCTGTCTAATATTGACAGTGAGGTGTTAAAATCTCCCACTATTATTGTGTGAGAGTCTAAGTCTCTTTGCAGGTCTCTAAGAAATTGCTTTATGAATTTGAGTACTCCTGTATTGGATGCATATATATTTAGGATAGTTAGCTCTTCTTGTTGCATTGATCCCTTTTCCATTATGTAATGCCCTTCTTTGTCTTTTTTTGTTCTTTGTTGATTTAAAGTATGCTTTATCAGAGACTAGGATTCCAACACCTGCTTCTTTTCTGCTTTCATTTGCTTGGTAAATATTCTTTCACCCCTTTATTTTGAACCTATGTGTGTCTTTGTACACGAGATGGATCTCCTAAATACAGCACATCAATGGGTCTTGATTCTTTATCCAGTTTGCCTGCCTGTGTCTTTTAATTGGGGCATTTAGCCTATTTACATTTAAGGTTAATATTGTTATGTGTGAATTTGATCCTGTCATTATGATGCTAGCTGGTTATTTTGCCCATTAGTTGATGCAGTTTCTTCATAGTGTCAACAATCTTTACAATTTGGTATGTTTTTGCAGTGGCTGGTAACAGTTTTTCCTTCCCATATTTATTGCTTCCTTCAGGAGCTCTTATAAGGCAGGTCTGGTCATGACAAAATCTCTCAGCATTTGTTTGTCTGTAAAGAATTTTATTTATCCTTTGCTTATGAAGCTTAGTTTTGCTAGATATGAAATTCTAGGTTGAAAATTCTTTAAGAATGTTGAATATTGGTCCCCACTCTCTTCTGGCTTGTAAGGTTTCTCCAGAGAAATCTGCTGTTAGTTTGACGGGCTTCCCTTTGTGGGTAACCCAACCTGTCTCTCTGGCTGCCCTTAACATTTCTTCCACCATTTCAACCTTGGTGAATCTGACAATTATGTATCTTAGGGTTGCACTTCTCGAGGAGTATCACTGTGGTGTTCTCTGTATTTCCTGAATTTGAATGTTGGCCTGTCTTGCTAGGCTGGGGAAGTTCTCCTGGATAATATCCTGAAGAGTGTTTTCCAATTTGGTTCTATTCTCCCTGTCACTTTTAGGTACACCAATCAAACGTAGGTTTGGTCTTTTCACATAGTCCCATATTTCTTGGAGGACTTGTTCAGTCCTTTTTATTCTTTTTTCTCTAATCTTGTCTTCACACTTTGTTTCATTAAGCTGATCTTCAATCTCTGATATCCTTTATTCCACTAGATTGATTTGGCTATTGATACTTGTATATGTTTCACGAAGTTCTCATGCTGTTTTTCAGCTCCATCAGGTCATTTATGTTCTTCTCTAACCTGGTTATTCTAGCGAGCAATTCCTCTAACCTTTTTTCAAGGTTCTTAGCTTCCTTGCATTGGGTTAGAACATGCTCCTTTAGCTCGAAGGAGTTTGTTATTACCCACCTTCTGAAGCCTACTTCTGTACATTTGTCAAACTCATTCTCCATCTGGCTTTGTTCCCTTGCTGGTGAAGAGTTGTGATCCTTTGGAGGAGAAGAACGTTTAAGTCTGTGGAAGCTGCACCCACAGCTGCCCCTTCCCCAGGGTGCTCTGTCCCAGGAAGATGGGAGTTTTATCTATAAGCCCCTGACTGGGGCTGCTGCCTATTTTTAAGCGATGCCCTGCCCAGAGAGGAGGAATCTACAGAGGCAGTCCGACTACAGCGGCTTTGTTTCGGAGCTGTGGTGGGCTCCACCCAGTTTGAACTTCCTGGTGGCTTTGTTTACACTCTAAGGGGAAAACCACCTACTTAAGCCTCAGTAATGGCAGACGCCCCTACCCCCACCAAGCTCGAGCATCCCAGGTTGACTTCAGACTGCTGTTCTGGCAGTGAACATTTCAAGCCAGTCAATCTTAGCTTGCTGCGCTCCGTGGGGCTGGGAGCCACTGACTTAGACCACTTGGCTCCCTGGCTTCAGCTCCCTTTCCAGAAGAGTGAATGGTTCTGTCTTGCTGGCATTACGGGTGCCACTGGGATATGAAAAAAAAAAATCCTGCAGCTAGCTCGGGGTCTGCCCAAACGGCCACCCAATTTTGTGCTTGAAACCCAGGGCCCTGGTGGTGTAAGCGCTGAGGGACTGGCCTGGTCTGTGTGTTGCAGAGACCATGGGAAAAGCGTAGTATCTGGGCCAGAATGCACCGTTCCTCATGGCACAGTCCCTCAGGGTTTCCCTTGGCTAGGGGAGGGAGTTCCCTGACCTCTTGCACTTCCCGAGTAAGGTGATGCCCCATTTTGCTTCACCTCACCTTCTGTGGGCTGCACCCACTGTTTAACCAGTCCCAGTGAGATGAGCCAGGTACCTCAGCTGGAAATGCAGAAATCACTCACCTTCTGCATTGATCTCACTGGGAGCTGCAGACCAAAGCAGTTCCTATTTGGCCATCTTGCCATCCAGCTCCCAGCCTATTTTTATTTATGTTTTTAAATGTTATTTTTGTTTAATTGCTCTGGCTAGAACTTCCAGCAGGATGTTGAGTGGTAAAAGTGGGCATTCTTGTCTTATTTATAATTTTAGGGGAAACTATTTCAGTCTTTCACTCTTGAGTATAAGGTTAGCTGTGGGTTTTTCATAAATTCCTTTTATGACGTTGAAAATTTCCCTTCTATTCCTAGTTTTTTGAGTGTATTTTGATCACAAAATGGCATTGGAATTTGTCAAATTCTTTTTCAGCATCAGTTGAGATGATCATGTGGATTTTTTCCCTTTCGTTCTATTAATGTCATTTATTACATGAGTAAATTTTATATGTTGAACCACCTTAGCATACCTGGGATAAATACCACTTTGTCATACATATAATTTTCTTAATGTGTTGATAGAATTAATTTGCTAGTATCTTGTTGAGGATTTTTGCATCTATATTTACAAGGAAGACTGGGCTATAGTTTTCTTTCTTGTAATATCTTTATATGGCTTTTGTATTAGAGTAATGGTGGCCACATAGAGTGTGTTAGGAAGTGCTTGATAATCTTCTATTTTAGGAAGATTTTGAGAAAGATTGGCATTTCTAAATGACAAATCAACTAGTGATGAACTACCTCAGTTTTTGTTATCTTGCAATATCTAACTTCTCCTCTACTTTTGAAGGATAGTTTTGCTGGATATAGAATATTGTTTGACGGGCTTCCAGCACTTTAAATATGTTATCCTACAGTTTTCTGGCCTCCATGGTTTCTGAAGAGATAGCGACTGTTAATTTTACTGAGGCTCCCTTGTACATGATAAGTCACGTCTCTCTTGCTGCTTTCAAGGCTCTTTTGTTGTCTTAGTCTTAAGAGAGTTTGATTATAATGTGTCTCATTTTGTGTCTTTTTAATTTTATCCTATGGAGTTCATTGAGCAAGTTGGATGTGTAAGTTCACATCCTTCATCAAATTTGGTGAGTTGTAGGCCATTATTTTAAAAAATAAACTCTTTGTTAATTTCCCTCTCTCCTCTTTTCCTGAGACTTTCATTATGCATATATTGGTATACTTTTTAAATTCCCACAGGTCTCTTGGGTCATGCTTTTACATTTCTGCTCCTCATACTTATCTTAATTGACACATCTTTAAGTTTACTTATCTTTTCTTATTTTTTATTTTAATTAACTTATTTATTATTATTATTTTAGAGACAGTGTCTCACTATGTTGCCCATGTTGGTCTTGAACTCCTGGGCTAAAGGAGTCCTCTCCCCTTGGCCTCCCAAAGTGCTGGGATTACAGGCATAAGCCACCATACAGGACCTAAATTTGCTTGTCTTTTCTTCTGCTCAGAACTCCTCTTGAACCTCTATAGTTAATTTTCATTTCAATTATTATATTTTTCAATGCCAGAATTTTTATGTGGTTCCTATTTATAGTTTCTATCTCTTGACTGACATTCTCCATACATTTATACTTTATGCTCCTGGTTTCCCTTCATTCTTTTCCATGACTTCCTTTACCTTTTTTCACATTTGACAGAATTGACTTCGGATCTTTCTCTGGTAAATCCAACACCTGGGCTTCCTCAAAGACAGTTTTTATTAATTTCTTTTATTCTTTTTAATGGACCATACCTTCTTTCTTTTTTCTTTTTCTCTTTATTTCTTTTTCTCCTTCTTTCTTTTTCTTGGCATGTCTTGTAATTTTTTGTTGAAAATCATGGGATTATTACTTGGTAACTCTGGAAATCAGATTCTCCCGACTTCCTAGGATTTGATGTTTCTTGTTGTGGTCATTGTTTTTTGTTTGTTTAGTGGCTTCTAAACCATTTTTGTACAGTCTACATTTCCCACGGTGTGTAGCCACTTATGTCTGAGTTCTGTTAGCTTACTGGTCAATTAGTGTCTTGACAGAGTTTCCTTAAATTCCTGAAGTCCCTAAAAAGAACAATTAAAAGAAAAAAAAAATCCCCATCTTTAAAGATTATTTCTGTGTTGAAGAAGTATTTTAACACTTGGCCAGACCTTTTACTCTTCCTTAGCCTTCCTTTTTTGCTCACATGAAGCCTGAAGGTGAGCTACAGGTGAAAGCTTAGTGTCTGCTCAGGCTTTTTCTGAGTGTGAGGTTAGCCCTGGCCTGCACATGGCCTTCTTGATTTCCCGGTGTATACAGGACGTGTTAAAACTCTTGTTGTCCCACAGATCTTCACTCCCAAACTCTTTTTCCCAGGTTGTCTGTTCCAACTATTACCCTTGCCCCAGGCTGCAGCAGTCAATACTTTTGAATTTAAATGCTTTTGGCAAATGCTGCCCAAGAAGTCACCCAGCACTGGGAATGCTCAAAGCTGAGTGAAATAAAGACAAGCCTTTATACCAGCCCTTCAGGGAGCTGCCAAATAGGTCAGAGTACACAACCACAACTCTTGAGAATAAGCTTTGAATTGCTCCCCCTACAACCAGCAATCTGCACTAGAAGTGTGGGCTGCTTTCTTCATGCACAGTGGCCTCTGGTCTGGTACTGGGAGAAGATAGGTGGGCAATTTAAAGAAAGCCACCGTGTCCTCTAATAGCAATGAAGCAACCTCTTTTATTATTAAGCTTTTCTTTGGTTAATGTAGGTTTTGAACTAGATTCCAGAGTTCTGCAAAAGTTGAATCTGACAGTTTTTGTCAGCTAATTATTAGTTGTTTTCATGGTGAGATAGAACCTGGAAGTCCCTATTCCACTGTTTCTGGTGACACCATTCTTCAACATTTTTTCTTATGACTGTGTGTGAATGCATAATTAAATCAAAATTAAAAGTTTAAATTTTTAAAAATTAATTAAAATATTATCATAGAAGGAAATTCTAAAATGCCACTTACAAAATTGAATCACATTAACATAAGTAAGAACATAGAAAAATATAATAAAATGATCAACGATCAAGAAAATCAATCGGTAGATGTATATAGAATGTTACATTCCTCAAAAGAGAATATTCAATTTTCCATTTGTCCATATAACACTGAAAAAGAATTGATGACATGTTAGGCACAAAGAAAAGCTTAAGAAATTTAAAAATTAGGAATTTCACAAGCCATGTGTTCTAATAATAATTTAATAAAATTATAAATCAATAATAAAAGAATAAATTAATTCCTTTAATTGGCAATTATGAAACAGAGCTAGATAAACTTTGGATCAAACAAAAATCAAACTAAAATTATAATTCATATGGAAAGTGAAAAAAATCAACAATTCTCCTTAAAAGCCAAGCATATGCAGAAGAAAATTTAGTCTTAAACACTGTCATTATTGAACATAAAAAACTGAAAAGATAAAGGAATTTAGTAATTTTATTAGTTGACTAGGCTGCTACAGTAAAGTACCACAGACTGGGTAGCTTCAAACAACAGAATATATTGCTCCACAGTTCTAGAGGCTGAAAGTCTGAAATCAAGGTGGTAGCCGGGACACACTCCATCAAAGCTTCCAGGGAAAGATCCTTGCCTCTCCCAGCTTTTGATAGACCAAGCATTCCTTGGCACGTGGTCGCATGAATATTCTAAGTTCTGCCTCCATTCTGCAGTATTCTCCCTGTCTCTCTGTGTCTTCACAAGGCCGTGTTTGTCTAAGAACTCCCATCACATTGCATGAAAGGCACCACCCTAGGCTAGTATGATCTCATCTTAACTGATTACATCTGCAATAGCCCTGTTTCCAAATAAAGTCACATTCTGTGGCCCCGGCGGTTAGGACTCCAACATGTCCTTTTGGGAGGACACATTTCAACCCCTAACAGTTCTCATGCTGAAAAATTAGTAAATGAAAGACAAACTAAACCACGAAGAATTGGGAGAGGAAGTCAATAAGGATCAAGGCTGAAACTAATGAAATGAAAACTACAACACAGTAGAAAGGATAAACAAATCCAAAAGCATTTCATTGAAAAGACCAACAATGTAAACTTCTTAAGAGACAAATACTGGGAAAAAGAAACACAGTAAAAGTCTACATGAATAAAATGAGAAAGTCAGATAATCCCAGACACAGAGAGAGGTAAGACTATTGCAAAAGATTAATACTCATGGTCAGGTTTGCTGGCCCACGCCTGTAATCCCAGCACTTTGGGAGGCCGAGGTAGCCGGATCACTTGAGGTCAGGAGTTCGAGACTAGACTAGCCAACAGGGCAAAATCCCACCTCTACTAAAAATACAAAAATTAGCTGGGCATAGTAGCACACACCTGTAATCCCAGCTACTCAGGAGGCTGAGGCAGGAGAATTGCTTGAACCCAGGGGCAAAGGTTGCAGTGAGATGAGATTGCACCACTTCTCTCTAGCCTGGGTGACAGAGCAAGACTTTGTCTAAAAAAAAAAAAAAGATGAACACTCATAACCCTACTGCAACATACTCAGAAATTGATGGTTTCCTTGCAAATATCAATTACTAGAATTAAACCAAGAAGTAGAAACCTTGGATAGACCCATTACCACAGATGCGTCTGAAAAGATAATTTATACCAATTTATACCATTGAAAAGGGCACCTGGGACCAGATGGTTTCATAACCAAGTCCCAGCTCTCAGTTAATTCCAGTGTCATTTGATTTATTCCAAATGATAGAAATGTGACAATATCCTTAATTTATTTCACAAAGCTAGTGTCACTTTAATATAAAGTTTTATAACAATCATAACAATGATAAAAAGGATAGATCAATATCTCTTATAAATATAGGTGGAAATATTTTAAAATACTAAAGATATGATTTAAACCATTGGTCACCCTCGTGATACACAATTTGCCTATGAATCAAACTGCACACGTATCCCTGAACCTAAAGTAAAAAATAATAAACTATTGGTAATGGAAAGTGCTAGCACAATTGCACATTAACTAAGAGGAAGAAACGTGGATCTCCTAATTCACACCATATATAAAAATAGGCTTCTGATTAATGAAAACTCAAATATATATATAAAATATATATTAATATAATATATAAAATATATATTAATATAATATATAATATACATTGTATATTAATATAATATACATTATATATATAATACAATATATTATATATAATATATATTATATAATATGTATATATTATATATATATAATATATATTTATATATATATTTATATATATATATAAAATATATATATTTTTTAAGTATCAGTCCAAGAAGAAAATCTAGGAAATTGTGCTTACATACTGGGGTTTAGGAGGCCTCCTCAGGTAAGAACACCTTCCTTCTACACTGGCAGCTTGTGACAGCATATTATGACAGATCATTGAGCTCCTCGCACCCTTGCCTGGACTCTCACCAATCTCCTTGCTTTATGGCTAGGCTCCAGGACTGGCCAAGTGTGTCCTGTCCCCTCAGCCAGGTATTAGATAACATCTCTTACTTCCTACTTTTACACAGATTGGTTGATGCGGACTTGATGATCAGCCCATTGGATGGATTTTTATCAACCAAACAGTGAGTAAGGGGCCTCTGCTGGTGTGTCAGGGGGCTCTGTCCTTAATCCTCTCCTGTATCATGCATCTCATTTTGGGGTCTACCTCAAAACCAAAAGAACATATTTACTTCTCAAACATGCAAAAAGTAATAATATGTTGATGACAGGCTCGAAAGCAGGAACTTTTGTATAAATTAGGATTATGAACCTAAACTAACAAATTTAACAATTCCTGCATTTAAGATTCGACAAGCAAATGAAAACCTCATAATTGTATCTATAATGACAGTTACAAAGTGTTGACACTGTTTACCATGTGGTCTCCTTCAACATTTATTTAGAACAAATCCAAAATAATAAAATATATGCATAAAAGTAATTTATCATTTGTATAATTAGTAAATAATTCTATTATGAAATAGGGCTACATGCATCTAGAGATTATAGGGGCAATTTTTTTTTTCTCCACTTGTTTGCAGAAAGGATCGGAGAGGACAGCTTGAAGGGAGCTGTAGGAAAAGAGCCTTGGGGATTTTGATTGACCCAATCAGGGATAAGCTCAGGTTGCATTATTAACACATTGTTCAGGTTGAAGGAAGGAAGGGACTGGCTAGCTGTGCCCTTCACTGTTTGGAACGTATCTAGGGTGGAGTGTCCCCATCACAGCAGGCTAGGGAAGGCCAGAGCAGCAGGCCAGGGGCACACCTTGCGTGGAGCTCTGAGCTGCAATCAGGGAGGAGAGCTGTCTTCTGCAAAATGGGGCACCACCCCAGCATGCTACTGTCCCCACATATCCACATTGCTGGTCCTCACCCCAGTAATCCTCTGGCTTGCCTCTGGGGAAACAGGCATTTGTGTTTCGTGATCCCCAGCACACATGCCGACACTCGGCTTCCTCAGAGTTTTATTTAGGGCCCCTGATGGATGAAACTGCAATCAGACTACCTGGTTTTAGTAAAGAAAAAAATACTCAGAAAGTGCCGTTTCACTTGAGGAAGGTGATTCTGGGCCTTCTTACTTCCTCCTCTCGGTACATTAAAAGGAAATATCTTCTCCAGAAAAGAAAACACTTGGAAAACCTTTAGCTCCAGGGTAATTGATACATTTTCCAAGAAGGGAAATTGGAAGCTGCAACCTCCTTACTAGCCTCAAATCGGTGAGCTTCAGTCACTCACTAGAGGTTATGAGTTGGATTGGAAAAAAAAAAGCTTTGTTCAACAGCCAATAGCAGCAAGAATTTTGGAAGGAGCCAGTATATGTTGAGATGCTTTAAGGAAAGAAGAAACAGATATCACAATTCAAACTGGCTTAAACCTGAAGGGCAGGTGGTGGGTCTTGGGCCTGGATGCCCAGCGCCGTCTAATCCCAAGGCTCCAGGCCAGCTTCCTGAGATCCTCTTGGGGACTGACCTATGTGCTGGCTTTATCCCACAGCAGCAGCAGGGTCCAGACCTCTCCACTTGCCACAAAGACTTCAGAGGAACAGAAAATGGCCATGTATTCTGTATTAGTTCATTTTCACATTGTTATATAAAGGCATACCTGAGCCTGGATAGTTTATAAATAAAAGAAGTTTAGTTGATTCACAGTTCCACATGGCTCAAGAAACTTACCATCATGGCAGAAGGCAAAGGAGAAGCAAGCACTTTCTTCACAAGATGGCAGGAGACAGAGAGAATGAAGGGGAAGTATCACCTTTAAACCATCAGTTCTCATGAGAACTGACTCACTATCATGAGAACAGCATAGGGAAAACAGCCCCCATAATCCAATCACCTCCCACCAGGTTCCTTTCTTGACACATGGGGACTACAATTTGAGATGAGATTTGAGTTTGGTCACAGAACCAAACCATTTTATTTCACCCCTGGCCCCTCCCAAAGCTCATGTCCTTCTCACATTTCAAACCACAATCATGCCTTCCCAACAGTCCCCAATAGTCTTAACTCATTCCAGCATTACAGCACAAAAGTCCAAGTCCAAAGTCTCATCTGAGACAAGTCCCTTTTGCCTGTTGGCCTGTAAAATAAAATAAAATAAAATAAAATAAAATAAACCAAGTTAATTACTTTCAAGATACAATGAAGGCACAGGCATTTGGTAAATGTTCCTGTTCCAAATGGGAGAAATTAGCCCCCCCAAAAAAAGAGGCCACAGGCCCCATGCAAGTTTGATGCCCTGGCTGGGCAGTCATTAGTTCTTAAAGCTCAAAAATATATCTCACATCCAGGATACACTGAGGCAAGGGGTGGGCTTCCATATCCTCAGGCAGCTCTGCCCCTGTGTCTCTGCAGGGTACAGGCCCTGTGGCTGCTTTCATGGGTTGGTGTTGAATGTCTATGGCTTTTCCGAGTGCACAGTGCAATTTGCCAGTGTATCCAACATTCAGGGGTCTGGAGGATGATGGCCCTCTTCTCACAGCTCTGCTAGGCAGTGCCCCAGTGGGGACTCCGTGTGGGGGCTCAAAACCCACATTTCCCCCTCTGCATTGCCCTAGTAGAGGTTCTCCATGCGGACTCTACCCCTGATAAGACTTCTGCCTGGAGATCTAGGTGTTTCCATACATTCTCTGAAATCTAGGCAGAGGCTCCCAAAGTTCAACTCTTGTCTTCTGCACACCCACAGGCCCAACATGTGGAAGCCACCAAGTCTTGGGGCTTGCACCCTCTGAAACAATGGCCTGAGCTATACATTGGCCCCTTTGAGCCATGACTGGAGCTGGAGCAGCTGAGATGCTGGGCATCATGTCCCCAGGCTGCACAGAACAGCAGGGTCATGAGCCTGACCCATGAAACCATTTTTCACTCCTAGACCTCCAGGCCTGTGATTGGAAAAGCTGCTGTGAATATCTCTGAAATGCCCTAGACACATGTTCCCCATTGTCTTGGAGATTAACATTTGGCTCCTCATTACTTTAGCAATTTTCTGCAGCTGGCTTGAATTTCATCCCAGAAATTTTTACCACATGCATAGGCTGCAAATTTTCCAAATTTTATGCTCTAATTTTCTTTTAAATGTAAGTTTCAATTTCAGATCATCTCTTTGTGAATGCATATGACTATATGCTTTCAGAAAGAGCCAGGTTACATTTTGAACACTTTGCTGCTTAGAAATTTCTTCAACCAGATACCGTAAGTCATCTTTCAAGTTCAAAGTTCCACAGATCTCTAGGGCAGAGGCACAATGCCACCAATCTCTTTGATAAAGCATAACAAGAGTGACCTTTACTTTAGTTCCCAAAATGTTCCTCATCTCCATCTGAGACCACCTCAGCTTGGACTTCATTGTCCATATCACTATTAGCATTTTGGTCAAAACCATTCAAGAAGTCTCTAGAAAGTTCTAAACTTTTCCTCATCTTCCTATCTTCTTCTGAACCATCCAAACCGTTCTAACCTCTGCCAGTTACCCAGTTGCTTCCATATTCTCAGGTATCTTACAGAAATGCCCCACTACCTTGGTACCAATTTTCTGTATTATCTGTTTTTATACTGCTATAAAGACATATCTAAAACTGGGTAATTTGTGAATGAAAGAGGTTTAATTGACTCACAGTTCCACATGGCTCAGGAAACTTACAATTATGGCAGAAGGTGAAGCAAAGCAATCACTTTCTTCACAAGGCAGCAGGAGAGAAAAAGAGCTAAGGGGAAAGTGACACTTTTAAGCCATCGGATTTCATGAGAACTTACTATCATGAGAATAGCATGGGAGAAACTGCCCTCCATGAACTGATCACCTCTCACCAGGTCCCTCCCTTGACACATGGGTATTACAATTCAAGATGAGATTTGGGAGGTAGGGTCACAAAAGTAAACCATATCATCTTTCCATAGCAGTTGTTCAAAAGTGAGGACACTTTTCTCATAAGTCTCACAAACTTGCCTGAAGTTCCATTGCCCAGAGTTGGTTCTGTGCCCATTTCTGATCACCCACCTGCAGGAACAGGACACCCTCACCCATTCAAACCAAGCCAGAGGTGACTGCGAGCAGCTCCTTCTGTAGCCATGGGCTGCCTGGGGTCACATACCTGAACCAAACCAGTTCAGTTTGGAAGGAGAAAAGGCAAGCAACCAGAAACTTCCTATATTAGTCCATTCTCACACTGCTATAAAGAAGTACCTGAAACTGGGTAATTAACAAGGAAAAGAGGTTTAATTGGTTCCAGTTCTGCAGGCTGTATGGGAAGCATAGCTGGAGAGGCCTCAGGAAACTCACAAACATGGCAGAGGGTGAACGGGAAGCAGGCATTGTCTTACATGGCCAGAGCAAGAGGAAGGGTATGAGGGAGGTGTTGATCACTTTTAAACAACCATATCTTACAACAACTCACTCAGTATCAGGAGGACAGCACCAAAGGGGAAATCCTCCCCCATGTACCAATCACTTTCCACCAGATCAATTACTTTCCACCCACTTCCATCGCTCGGGATTACAATTTGACATGAGATTTGGATGGAGACAAAGATCCAAACCATATCATTTCACCCATGGCCCCTCCCAAATAGCATGTCCTTCTCACATTTCAAAATACAATTATGCCTTCCCAACAGTCCTCCAAAGTCTTAACTCAAAAGTCATTTTAGCATTAAGACAAAAGTTCAAAGTCCAAAGTCTCATCTGAGACAAGGCTAGTGCCTTTACCTATGAGCCTGTGAAATCAAAAACAGGTTAGTTACTTCTAAGATACAGGTGTTGGGTAAAAGTTCCCATCCCAAAAGGGAGAAATTGGCCAAAACAAAGGGGCTATAGGCCCCACACAAGTCAAGTTGAAAACCCAGCAGGGCAGTCACTAAATCTTAAAGTTTCAAAATAATCTCCTTTGACTCCATGTCTCATATCCAGGCTGCACTGATGCAAGGGATGGACTCCCAAGACTTTGGGCAGCTCCACCTCTGTGGCTCTGCAGAGCTTCGCCCCCATGACTGCTCTCAAGGGCTGGCATTGATGCCTGTGTTTTTGCTAGGAGCATGGTACAAGCTGCTCACAGTGTATCTAGCATTCCGAGGTTCTGGAGAATGGTGGCCCCCTTCTCACAGCTTCACTAGGCAGTATCCCAGTGGAGACTCTGTGCAAAAGCTCCAATCCCACATTTACTCTCTGGACTGCCCTAGTAGAAGTTCTCCATGAGGGCTTTGCCCCTGTAGCAGGCTTCTGCCTGGACATCCATGCATTTTCATACAACCTCTGAAATTCAGGAGGAGTCTCCCAAGACTCAACTCTTGCACTCTGGGCACCCACAGGCTTAATACCACATGGAGCCACCAAGGCTTGGGGCTTGCACCCTGTGTAGCAGCAGTCCAAGTGCCTGGGCCCCTTTGAGCCACTAGAGCTAGAGTGTCTGGGATGCAGGGAGCAGTGCCCCAAGGCCGTGCATGGCAGCAGGGCCCTGGGCTTGGCTCAGGAAATCATTCTTTCCTCCTAGGCCTCTGGGCCTATGATGAGAGGGGCTGCTGTGAAGATCTCTGAAATGCCTTGGAGGCCCTTTTCCCATTGTCTTGGATATCAGCATTTGGCTCCTCTTTACTTATGCAAATGTCTGCAGCCTGCTTGAATTCCTCTCCTAAAATGGCCTTTTTTATCTACCACATGTCTGGGCTGCAAATTTTCCAAACTTTTCTGCTCTGCCTCCCTTTTAAATATCAGTTCCGTTCCAGATCATTTCTTTGCTCATGCACATGAGTTAGGTTCTAAGAAGCAGTCAAGTCATTTCTTGAATGCTTTGCTGCTTAGAAATTTCTTCCACGAGATACCCTAAATCATCTCTCTCAAGTTCAAAATTCCACAGATCCCTAGAGCAGGGCACAATGCCACCAGTCTCTTTGCTAAAGCATAGCAAGTGTGACCTTTACTCTAGTTCCCATTAAATTTCTCATTTTCATCTGAGACCTCCTCAGTCTGAACTTCATTGTCCATTTCAGTACCAGCATTTTGATCACAACAATTTAACAAGTCTCTAGGAAGTTCCAGACTTTCCCTCATTTTCCTGTCTTCTTCTGAGTCCTCCACAATCTTCCAACCTCTGATGTTACCCAATTCCAAAGCTGCTTCCACACAGGTATCTTTATAGCAATGCCTCATTCCTAGGTACCAATTTTCTGTATTAGTCCATTTTCACACTGCTATAAAGAAGTATCTGAAACTGTCTCATTTATAAAGACAAGTGGTTTAGCTATACAGGAAGCATGGCTGGGAAGGCCTCAGAAAACTTAAAATCATTGTGGAAGGTGAAGGAGAAATAGGCATGCTTATATGGCCAGAGCAAGAGGAAGAGGGGCAGACGCTACCCAACTTTTAAACAACTAGCTCTTGCCCTCATGATTCAATCACCTCCCACCAGGCCCCACATCCAACATTGAGGATTACAATTTGACATGAGATTTGGGTGGGGACACAGACCCGAACCATATCAGTTCCCCCAGATCTACTAGCCTGAGGAAATATGAATGGATTTCCTTCTGTATTATGAATTGCATGTGTATCGACTGCAGAAAATGTGGAAAACACAAAAAAGAAAAAAAGAAAGCAAAAATTCTACAACAAAGAAAACGTCTTTGTAAATCTTCTTGTTTATAATTCTATAGACTTTGTTCTGTAAATATATGAACACATATGCTATGCTTTCAGAATCTGAAATGTCCTGTGACACTGTGAGTAACCTGCCCTTTAACAAATGAGACAGAATGTCCCAAGAGTCCTAATGCTGCTTTCAGTTTAATAATAGGAGAAGTATAAATTCAATGTTATGAATTTACAAAATGGCATCATTTGAAAGATAAATTATTCAGACTTATTTTGCACTTATTCAGTCTTTTTAATTCAAAATAATAGATTTTAATTTTTTTGTTTCAATATTGCTGACTGAAGATGGCAAATATTGACCAAAAAAACAAAAGATTTAAAATGTGTTATTCAAAATTCTCAAGTGTTTCAACTGTATTGAAACAATCTTTGTTGACTGAAACATTGTTATGAAACAAACCACTGTTAAATGTTTTATTTTTCCATTTTATTGGTTTTATAGTATTCCATCATAATTTATTTAACCAGTGTCTTGTTACCAACTGTTTATGTTGTTTTTCCCCATATCACATATGATCTAAGTTGTCCTGTGGAAAGTAGTTTCATTGTAACTCAGTCCATTTTCTAAGGGAAAGGACTGTGGATGTTCACCATGAAGTCCTTAGCTCCCAAGTTCTCCTCTTCATGCCTCACTTCCCATCCCCTGTTGGCCAGGACAGTACCACTGTCACTTGAAAAGATCAGGTACAGGTATTTCCTAAGAATAGCACAGTGTATATACTGTACATGGTAACGCGTTTTAAGGGAAGCCCTGGGAAATATTTATGCTCTCTGCTGACCAATTTGCATTTTGAAGTAAAACCTATCTAATCTATTCTCTTAGTTAAATGTAGTCTGTATTCTCTCATGAAATGGAACTATAAAATGAATTGTTTGCCTGAGGTTTTTCTTTTTGCCATCAAATGCTTCATTGGGACACAACGAATGTGGTAGTGATTAATTTTTAAAGCCAAATATATTTTTTTAATGGAAGTCCATATAACAATGGTTTGAGGTCTGGGGAGCCTGTCCCAATATGGGATTAGGCTCTGTATTGTTGATACCAAGTGATCACAGATATTATATCACCATAGGTCAACACTAACTGTCAGAGTGTCATGAGGTTTTCTTAACCATATTTCCTCTTGAAAATACACTTAAATGATGACTGTTTCTAAAACATCTTTGTTTGTTTTTTAATTTTTTTATCATAGAGATGGGGGTGTTGCTATGTTGCCCAGGCTGGTCTCAGAACTCCTGGCCTCAAGTGATCCTCTTGTCTCAGACTCCCAAAGCTCTGAGATTACAACCTTGAACCATCCTGTCTGGCCTGAAACTTTTTGTTTAAGAGATGGGGTCTTGCTTTGTTCCCCAGGTTGGAGTGCAGTGGTGCAGTCAGATTACTGCAGTCTCTGTCTCCTAGGCTCAAGCAATCCTCTGACCTCAGCTTCTTGAGCAGCTGAGACTACAGATGCACCCTACCACGCCTGACTAATTTTTTTTTTTTTTATTTTTTGTAGAGATGGCAGCTCACTTTGTTGCCCAGGCTTGTCTTGAACTCCTGGTCTCAAGTGACTCTCCTGCCTCAGCCTCCCAAAGTGTTAGGATTAGAGGCATGAGCTACCACACTCAGTCCCCAGAAACATTTTTGAAGTGATTTACCAAAGTTCATAGTAAAAGAAGGTTAAATTTAAGAGTATGGAAAGGCGAAAGAAGCAAATACACTAATCGCAGAGACAGAAAGCTGTGCTGTGACTAAAGATCAGCTTTGACTCAGAGTTTCCTCGAGTAAAAAGGGGAACAAGTTACACGGCTGTCTTCATCAGAAGGAAGAAGGTGCAAGTTCCACCCAGCCCTTGCTAAGTAGAGTGTTTTGGACAGTCAGTATCATAAGAGCTGATTTTTTTTCCCAATGGTATTGTGTAATAAGTGGAGACGTGAATTTTTTGTGTGTCTGGTAAAAGCCCCTCCATAAACGTTTCTGTGTCAAATACTGTGGGGAAAGACTGGTTTCATCCAGGTGAAACAGGTTGGTGCCTATGAGGCTTTGCTTTTCAGACATTTGGACATGCAACTCTGCATTTGGTTAATCATAAGACTTTTGCTGGTGAAAAAATTATTAACATCCAGCAGAACTGGTGTTCCACAGAACATGTTTGGGAAATGCTGCATTAAAAGCTCTTCCTTTGGGCTGTTTCTCTTCATCCTGAATTTTGGTCTGGATTACGCAGCTGGCAGGCTGAGATCACAGTCTCTAAGAAGGCAGAGTGTCCTGCTCTTCCAGGGCAGAGGGGCGACGAGCAAATAGGTGGCTGGCAATCATTTGTGAAAGTTCTGAAGCCGAACCAGTCTTTTTGCCCTAAAGAGAATGGAGTTGGCGGGTGCAGTGACTCATGCCTGTAATCCCAGCACTTTGGGAGGCCGAGGCAGGTGAATCACCTGAGATCAGGAGTTCAAGACCAGCCCGGTCAACAGAGTGAAACCCCATCTCTACTAAAAATACAAAAAATTAGCCAGTTGTGGTGGCAAGTGCCTGTAATCCCAGCTACTTGGGAGGCTGAGGCAGGAGAATTGCTTGAACCTGGGAGGCACAGGCTGCAGTCAGCTGATATCTCGCCATTCCACTCCAGCCTAAGTGACAGAGGCAGACTCTGTCTCAAAATAAAATAAAATAAATAAAAGAGAATGGAGTTACAGGAGTACCAGTGATGCAAACCTGAGATTTCCTTGAAGAGGTTTTGGATTCACTTTACCACTCGGAAGAGTTGTTAAGATTTCACGCCCAGAGCTTGTGAGTCCCAGGCAGCCTGAGCCTCAGTACTGAAACACGTAGTGGAATCAAATATCCTGCATGTGGGGATGCTGCACTGGTGTTTTACTCATAAAGGACACAAGAATTTTTACTCACATAGTCAGATTAATCAGCCTTCCTATAATCTCCTCAAATCTCTTTGTAACAAAATCTATTTCCACTTGGATGTTAATAGGACACTATAATGTTGGCAAACATTAGATTCAGCTAGTGGAAGGATAAGTTAGAGAGTTTCATTTCAACAGGGTAAACTGAAAACATCTGTTTTTCTCCACTCATTACCATTACATATATATATATATATATATATATATATATATATATATATGACATGAATAGAGGGAGTGGGCTTCAGAGGACTTTACATTCTTCTGGGAGGATAAAAGTGGTTAAAAGAATGATGTTGAAAGAAGTCGAGTGGAGGTAGCCGGAGACAAGGCTGCATGCAAAAGGGGCAACAGGGGCCAGGGAGCTCTTCCTGGAGAAACTCAGGAGCTCCGACTCAGAGGTGGTAGGTGCCAAGGGACTGGTCATCCTGTGTTTGTCACCAGGCAAAGAAGTCAGTGAGCTCGCCTCTACAGAAATGGACCCAGCTGGGTGGGAATGAGATGGTGGCACATGAATCCTGCCATTTTAGAGATTCCCAGCCAAAAGACTGTCATCTGTCCGTGTACCCAGAGTTCCCCTTTGGCTATGCCATTCACATGTAATGAGGAAACAAACCTACTTATACAACAGCCAAGGAAACTTACGCCAACCACCTATAAGCAATCTAATCCTAGGAAAACCTACACTCATCAGACATATGTGGACACCAGAGTGAGAAAAAGTAAACAAAAAAGTGAACCTGGAAAATCAAGAAACATTAGTTAAAAGATCCTAATTTATATCACCATGGAGAAGACATACATCCATAAAAGAAGAACTCAGTGCTATGTAAAAAGAATACAAGTCTATTAAGAGCTCAAGAAAATAATATATAATGCCTTTCATATTGTGTTGAAGAAATCTTTATCTGCCCCAAAGTCAAAATATATTCATTTGTCTTGTTCTTTAGGAGTGTTATTGTTTTATTTTTCACATATACAACAACACTGATTTTGCATACCATGTAAGATAAGGGTGGATATTTATTTTTTCATATGTGGTTATAAAAGTGACTCAGTTTCATTTACTGAAGAGAACACTCTTTCCCCACTGCTCTGGACCTTTGTCATAAATTTAAATATCCATATATATGTCAGTTTATTTCTGGATTCTTTTTTTACTTCTTTGGTCCAATTGTCTATTCTTGCATCAGCATCACACTGTCACTTTACAATAAGTTTTGATATCTGGAGTGAAAATACTCCAATTGTTCATCGTCGTTATTATCTTGAATACTCCTATCTGCATCTCAATATACATTTTAGAGTAAGTTTGTCACTTCCAAAAAAATCGTGCTTGCATTTCGATTGGGATCGCATTAAATCTGCATAGATCAATTTGGAGTAAATTGATGTCTTTTTACATTTTTTGGTCAAGAAACATAGTGTATCCCTTTGTTTAGATCTTTAAAATTCTTTAAAAGTTTTCTGTGTAGAGGTTGTGGACATTTTTCATTAGAATTACTCATAGGGCCTGGGCACAGTGGCTTACACCTGTAATCCCAGCACTTTGGGAGACCACAGCTGGGAGATCACGAGATCAGGAGACTGAGACCATGCTGGCTAACATGGTGAAACCCCATCTCTATTAAAAATGCAAAAAAATTAGCTGGGTGTAATGGCATACACCTGTAGTCCCAACTTACTTGGAGGCTGAGGCAGGAGAATCACTTGAACCCAGAAGGCGGAGGTTGCAGTGAGCCAAGATCACATCATTGCATTCCAGCCTGGGCAACAGAGTGAGACTCCATCTCAACAACAACAGCAAAAAGAATTAGTCATATGGATTTGGATTGTTTTTTAAGCTACTGTAAATAGTGTATTTAATTTTTTTTAGTTTAGAATATTTGCTACTGAATAGAAATATAATTTATTTTTAACTACTTTTTATGTTGAAATAATTACAGATTCACAGAAAGTTGCAGGAATAGTAGAGGGATCGTCTGTACCCATCAAGTTGGTTTTTCCCATTCATAAGATCTTACCTAATTATAACACAGTATCAAAACCGGGAGATTGACATGGGTATAATTTATTCACATTTCTGTTTTACATGCACTTATTTGCATGTGTGGGTGTCTGTATTGTTACATGTGTAGATTCATGTGATCACCCACCACAATTAAGAAACAAGAACGGTGTCAACTCTGTAAAGATGTCCCTCATGTTTCTTTATGGTCACACCCACCTACTCCCACACCCTGGCATCCAGAGTTTTGGTCTCCATTTCTAGAATTTTGTCACTTGGAAACTGTCAAATAAATGGAATTATACAGAGTGCGATCTTTTGAGATTGGCTTTGTTTTCACTCGGTGTAATGCCCCTGAGGCCCATATAAGTTGTTGCACGCAACCATAGGGTCCTCCCTTACATTACTGAAGAGCATTTCAGGGTATATACATATCACACTTCAACAATTCATGCAGGTTGTTTCAATAAAGCTGCTCTGAACATCAATGTATGGGTGTGTGTGTGTGTGTGTGTGTGTAACATAAGGGTTTTTTCCTTTGGAAGAAATGTTCAGAAGCTCAAGTGTTGGGTCATATGGCAAATATGTGCTTTGATTTTTGTGTTTAAGAAATGGCCAAATTATTTTCCAGAGTGGATATAGCTACTTTACCTTCCTACCAGTAATATAATGGGAGATCGGTTTCTCCATTTTCTCACTAGCGTTTGGTATTGTTGCTGTTTTGTATTCTAGCTCTAAAGATGCATAGTGATATCTCACTGTGGTTTTGTTTCCTAGTGTCTGATGATATTAAACCTTATTTCATCTGCTTATTGCCATGTGTAGATCTTCTTTGGTTAAATGGTTCTTCGTGTCTTTTGCCCATTTTCTATCTAACTGGATGTTAGGTGTTTTTAACTGTTGAGAGTTCCTTATGTATTTTAAATATGAATTCTGTGCCTAATATATGGTTTACAAATATTATCTCCCATTCTGAAGTTTGTATTCTCTTTCTTAAGAAGGTCTCTCAGAGAGCAGTTTTTAATATTGGTGAAGTTCAACTTATCAGTTTTTTCTTTTATGGATCATGTTTTTGGTATTATGTTTAAGAACACTTCATCTAGCCCCAGGTCTCAAAGAATTTCTCCTATATTTTCTTCTAAAAGTGTTATTATATTATGTTTTATATACACATTCACAGTACATTTTGAGTTAACTTTTGCATAAGTAGTGTGGTTGTTGGAGAATTGTTTTTCTTGGCCTATGGATGTTGAGTTTTTCTAGCACCGTTTGTTGAAAAAGCGTATATTTCCATTATTGCACAGTTTTGGTACATTTGTCAAAAATAGGTTGGGCAGTTATAATTGTGCGAATTGATTTCTAGGTTGTCTATCCTGTCCCATTGATTTGTGTCTATTTCTGTGTGAACACCACACTGTCTTGATGACTGTAGCTATACAGAAAGTCTTAAAATCAGGTAAATTGATATTTTATACTTTTTTTCTAAAATTATTCCAGCAGTTCCAGCTCCTTTGCCTTTCGATGTTCATTTTATAATAAGCTTGTCTGTATCTATAAAAACATCTTCCTGGGATTTTGATGCAATTGCATTAAACCTAAACTTGGGGGAAATGGGCATCTTTACTATGTTGATGCCCTCTCTAGCTCATGAACATGGTACACCTCTCCAGTCACTTAGCTCATCTTTTATTTCTTTCATTAGCACTTTATAGTTTTCAGCATATGAGTTCTCTACATGAATTGCCAGCTTTATTCCTAAGTACTTCCCTTTTTTGAGATTGTAGATGGTATTGTGTTTTAATTTTGGTTTTTACATGTTCATTGGTAGCCTAAAAAACACATTTGACTTTTCTGTGTTGATCTTATATCCTGTGACCTTGATGATCTCATTTATTCTGAGAATATTTTTAACAATCCAATTTATTTATTAGTTATAAGCCTACTTTAATCATCTGTTTCCTATTCCATGAGTTTTTAGTAATTTGTGAAATTCAAGTAATTGGCCTATTTTATTCTAAAGTGTTGAATTATGTGTGTAGAGTTTGTCTTAGTATTCTCTTATCATGTTACTCACTACTGGATCTGTACTGATATCCCGTTTATTTCTGATATTAGCAATTTGTGCTCTCTTTTTCTCTGTCAGTCTTGCTAAAAGTATGTCAATGTTATTGATCTTTTCAAAGAACTAGTTTGTTTCATTGACTTTTTTCTACTGTTTTCAATGTAATTGATTTCTTGTCTTTGTTACTTTCATTCCTCTGTTTGCTTTGGGTTTATTTCTGGTTTCTCTATTTCCAAGTTTCTAGCAACTTAGATCATTGACATGAAATCTTTATTCATTTTATTTATTTATTTATTTTGAGATGGAATTTCACTCTTGTTGCCCAGGCTGGAGTGCAATGGTACAATCTCCACTCACTGCAACCTTCTCCTCCCAGGTTCAAGTGATTCTCTTGCCTCAGCCTCCCTAGTAGCTGGGATTACAGGCATGCACCACCATGCCCAGCTAATTTTGCATTTTTAATAGAGACAGGGTTTCTCTATGTTGGTCAGCCTGGTCTCAAACGCCCTACCTCAGGTGATCTTCCCATCTCGGCCTCCCAAAGTACTGAGATTACAGGCATCAGCCACCGTGTCCAGCACTTTCTTTCTTTTTAAATGCAAACATTTACCACTAAAAGTTTCTTTCCCAGCACTGCTTTAACCGTGTTCCTCACAATTTAGTATTTTGTATGTTCATTTTTATTTTGTTCAATGTAGTTTTTAAAAATTTCTGTGGGATGCTGGAGAGGATGTGGAGAAATAGGAATGTTTTTACATTGTTGGTGGGAGTGTAAATTAGTTCAACCATTGTGGAAGACCGTGTGGCAGTTCCTCAAGGATCTAGAACTAGAAATACCATTTGACCCAGCAATCCCATTACTAGGTATATACCTAAAGTATTATAAACCATTCTATTATAAAGACACATGCACACATGTTTATTGCAGCACTGTTCACAATAGCAAAGACTTGGAACCAACCCAAATGCCTATCAGTGATAGACTGGATAAAGAAAATGTGGAACATGGAATACTACACAGCCATAAAAAAGGATCAGTTCATTCCTTTTCAGGGACATAGATGAAGCTGGAAATCATTATTCTCAGCAAACTAATACAGGAACAGAAAACCAAACACCGCATGCTCTCACTTGTAAGTGGGAGTTGAACAATGAGAACACATGGACATGGGGAGGGGAACATCACACACTGGGGCCTGTTGGGGGGTGGGGAGCTAAGGAAGAGATAGCATTAGGAGAAATACCTAATGTAGATGACGGGGTGACAGATGCAGCCAACCACCATGACATGTGTATATCTACATAACAAACCTGCACATTCTGCACATGTACCCCAGAACTTAAAGTAGAATTTTAAAAAATTGTAGGCTGGGCATAGTGGCTCAGGTCTGTAATACAAGCACCTTGGGAGGCTGAGGTGAGCAGATCACCTGAGGTCAGGAATTTGAGACCAGCCTGGTCAACATGGTGAAACCCTGTCTCTACTAAAAATACAAAAATTAGCCAGGTGTGGCTAATTTTTTATTACAACTATTCATGAAAATGACTTCAGCTACTCAGGAGGCTAAGGCAAGAGAATTGCTTGAACCCAGGAGGCGGACGTTGCAGTGAGCCAAGATCGCACCACTGCACTCCAGCCTGGGCGACAAAGCAAGACAAAACTCCGTCTCAAAAAAAAAAAAAAAAAAGGCCGGACACAGTGACTCACACCTGTAATTCCAGCACTCTGGGAGGCTTAGGTGGGCGGATTACCAGAGGTTGAATGTTTGAGACCAGCCTGATCAACATGGAGAATCCCCATCTCTACTAAAAATACAATATTAGCTGTGCATGGTGGCGTGCACCTGTAATCCCAGTTACTTGGGAGGCTGAGGCGGGAGAATCACTTGAACCCAGGAGGCAGAGATTGTGGTGAACCAAGATCGTGCCACTGCACTCGAGCCTGGGCAACAAGAGCGAAACTCCGTCTCAAAAATAACAACAATAATACTAATTTGATTATATGTAACAATCAATTAAAATATGGTGTATCCTGCTGACAAATTTAGGAAAACAGATTATACTCATAAAACTATAAAGTTTTAATATCAAAAATCCAAAATAAAGTTTCTGTGAGACTTTGACCACCAAAGTCTATTTAGAAGCATTTTGTTTAATTCCCAAATGTTTGGAGATTTTTCTGTTATCTTCTTATTGATTCCAGTTTGTTTTTATCATGGTGATAAAACATACTGTCTATGATTTCAATTCTTTTAAATCATAGAGTTGAAGTCAATTACTGAAGGGAATTTTACAACCAGGATATAATCTATCATGGCGAGTGTTCCACACTTTTGATAAAATTGTATATTCAGCTGTCATTGGCTGGAGTATTGTGTACAGATTGATTTGATCTTGTTGGTTGATAGTATTGCTTAGTTATTCTATATACTTGTTTTTCTGTGTATTAGTTATACCAGTTTCTGAGGTGGTGTTAAAATCCCCAACTATAATTGTGGTTTGTCTATTTCTCTATTCTCAGCACCATCCATTTTTGCTTGAAGTATTTTGAGGCTGTGGTTTTTTGGTGCATACACATTTAGGATCATTTTGTCTTCTAGGTGGGTTGATCCATTTATCTTTATGTAATATGCCTAATCCTTGCCCTTAGTAACTTTCATTGATCTAATGCCTATTTTATCTGATACTAACATAACTAGTCCTTCATTTTGATTAATGTTTGCATGTATATCTTTGTCTACCTTTTTCTTTCCACCTACCATTTTCATTGCATTGGAGTGAGTTTTTAAAAAACACATATACAGTTGACCCTTGGGAACAACGCAAGGATTAGGGGCCAACCTAACTCTCACAGTTGAAAATCTGCATATGACTTTTGGCTTCCTCAAAAGTTTACTAATAGCTTACTGTTGATCAAAGCCTTATCCATGACCTAAACAGTCAATTAACACATACTTTGTGTGTTACATGTATTATCTACTATATTCTTAAGCTAAAGTAAGCTAGAGAAAATAAAATACCATTAAGAAAATCAGAAGAGAAAACATGTTTACCATTTATTAAGTGGATCATCATAAAGGTCTTTATCTTTATTGCCTTTGTGTTGAGTAGGCTAGGGAGGAAGAAGAGGAGTCGGCTGTGCTATCTCAAGGGTGGCAGAGGTGGAGAAGGTAGAAGAGGTGGAAGGGAAAGCAGGAGAGGCAAGCACATTTGGTGTAACTTTTATTGAAAGAATTCACTTATAAATGGACCCACACAGTTCAAACTCATGTTGTTCAAAGGTCAACTGCAGTGGAGTCATGGTTTTTTATACAATCTACCAATCCCCATATATACATCACAAATGACTTCCCAGCTCTTATTCACCCAGGTTGGAGTGCAGTGGCATAATCTTGGCTCACTGCAACCTCTGCCTCCTGGGTTCAAGAGATTCTCCTGCCTCAGCCTCTCAAGTAAGCTGGGATTACAGGTGCCCGCCACCATGACCAGCATGTTTTTGTATTTTTACTAGAGACTGGGTTTCACTATGTTGGCCAGGCTGGTCTCGAACTCCTGACCTCAGGTGATCTACCCACCTTGGCCTCTCAAAGTGCTGGGATTACAGGTGTGAGTCCTGTACCCAGCCCTAGTCCCTATACTGTAATAGTACAACTAGATGATTTATATTTAAGGTAGTCATTTATATTAGAGCTGTTGTCTGCCATTTTATTACTTGCTTTTTGTTTGTATCCTCTGTTTCTCATTCCTGTTTCTCTTTTGTCATCATATGGGTGATTTACAGTTTGTGTTTATGTTTGTTTATTTTTAGAATTCGATCTTGACCTATTTATAGTGTTTTGAGTGTATCGTTTTGTATAATTTTTTTCTTAGTCTTTGTTCTGGTTTGTGGAAAGATTTTCAACAACAAATTCAATTTCTTTAGTAGATATAGGACCATTCAGGTTGTTATATTTTTTCCTGAATGTTGGTAGCTTTTGTCTTTCAAAAAATTGGTTTTATGAATTTTGAATTCAAAAACCCAAATTTGAATAATTTTTCAAAATTATGGTCATATATTTAGTTATAAGACTCCTCAAATAAGCTTCTAACTTCTGTAAGGTTTCTAGTGATATCTCCTATTTCTTGATATTGATATTTGTGTATTCTTTCTTTTTTTTTTCTTGGTCAGTGTAGCTAGAAGTCTATAAATTATTTTATTTTTTTTTCAAGAAACCAAACTTTTGCTGCATTTTTTTCTATTATTTCTGTTTTCTATTTCACTGATTTCTGCTCCTACCCTTATTATTTCTTTCCTTTTGCTTTCTTTTGGTTTAATTTGCTCTAATATTTCTAGTTCAATAGGGTGGAAGAAACTATCTTTTCGAATAGAAGCCTTAATATTACACATTTTTTTCTCTAACCACTGCTTTAGCAATACCCATTTGTGATTAAAATTCTCAATAAGATAGAAATAGAGGGAAACTAATTCAACTTGATGAAGAATGTCTACAAATATCTACAAACAACATTGTACTTAATGGTGAAAGGCTAAATATTTTCCTCTACAAGTAAAGGCAAGGTAAGGATATCCACTCTCACTACTCTTGTTCAGCATTGCACTAAAACTCTAACCACTGCAGTTAGGCTATAAAAGAAATAAAAGGCATACGGTTTTAAAAGGAAGAAATAAAACAGTTCCTATTTGCAGATAACAAGAGTTTTCTACATAGAAACCCCAGTGAACCTACACTAAAATTTCCTGGGAGTGGAGAATTCAGAAAAGTTGCAAGATACAAGATAAACACACAATCACATTTTTATATACAAAACATAAATATGCAGAACTCAGAAACAGAATGCCATTAACAACAATGAGAAACAACCTCACACCTATTAGAATGGCTAAATCCAAAACTCCAGGAAGATCAATGCTGATGAGGATGTGGAGCAACAAGAACTCTCATTCATTGTTGTTGGGAATGCAAAATAGCACAGCCACTTTGGAAAATAGCTTGGTAGTGGTTTTTGTTTGTTTGTTTTTGTTTTTTTACAAATTAAGCATACTCTTACTAAACAATTCGGCAATCATATTTGTTGGTATTTACTTAAATGAGTTGAAAATTTATGTCTACACAAAAATCTACATACAAATGTTTATAGCCACTTTATCCATAATTTCCAAAAATTGAAAACAACCCAAATGTTCTTCAAGAGATAAATAGATAAAGAAAATGTGGTCCATTCACACAATGGAATAATATTCCTCAATATAAAAGTGACCTATCAAGCCACAAAAAGCCATAGAGGAACCTGAAACTGCTGATAAAAGAAGCCAGTCTGAAAAGACTACATATTGTGTGATTCCAACTCTATGATATTCTGGAAAAGGCAAAGCTATGTAGACAGCAAAAGGATCGGTGATTTTCAGCAAATTTTTAATGATGTTTTCATTTGTATTTTTCTTTGTTTATCCTCTGACTTAAGGATTATAGAGCTTCCTGAATTTATTGCTTAATGTCTTTTATCAGTTTAGAAAAATTATTGTCTAAAACCTCTTCAAATATAGCTTTTGCCCCATTTTCATTTTCCGCTTTTTCTGAGACATCAGTATCCACCAATGTTAGATTTTTGGACTGTGTCTCATATGTCTCCTGTTCTCTTTTCTGTGTTTTCCACTCTTTATTTCCCTCTGTGATTCATTCTGTATATTTTCTATTGACCTAGCTTTTAGCTCACTACTCCTCTATCTTGCTGTACCTAACCTGCTGTTAAGCCTATCTGTGGAGTTGAGTTTTAAATTTTTAATTTTATTTTTAACACATATAACAAAATTTATCATCTTAACTATTTGTAAGTGTTCAACATTATTAAGTACATTCACATTGTTGTGTAACCAACCTCCAGGAACTGAAACTATAATCATTCTATCCTTATTTTGCAGAACTGAAACTATAACCATTAAACAACTCTCCATTTTCTCCTCCCCCAGCGCCTAGCAACCACCATTCTACTTTCTGCCTCAGTGAATTTGACTACATAAGATATAAGTGAAATCATACATTAGTTGTCATTTTGTAATTGGCTTATTTTAATTAGTATAGTGTCCTTGAGGTTCATCTATGTTGTAACACGTACCAGAATTTCGTATTCCATTGTATGGATAGACCACATTTTTTTTTTAATACATTCATCTGTTGATGGACACTTGGGTTGCTTCTTTTGGCTACTATGAATAATGCTACTATGGACAGTATGTACCGAGAAGTGGAATTGCTGGATCATATGCTAATTATGTGCTTAATTTTTTAAGAAACTGCCAAGCTATTTTCTTTAGTGGTTGAACTATTTTACATTTCCACTAACAGGGCACAAAGATTCCAATTTCTCCAAATCCTTGCCCAAATTTGTTATTTTTTGCTTTGTTTGTTTTAAGAATAGTCACATTAATGGGTGTGAAGTGGTATTTTATTGTGGTTTGTATTTGCATTTCTGTAAAGATTAGTGGTGTTGAACACCTTTTCACATGCTTCTTGGCCATTTGTATATCATTTTTGAAGAAATATCTGTTCAGTTTCTTTGCATTTTTGTTTGTTTGTTTGTTTTGAGATGGAGTTTCGCTCTTGTTGCCCAGGCTGGAGTGCAATGGCATGATCTCGGCTCACCGCAACCTCCACCTCCCGGGTTCAAGCGATTCTCTTGCTCAGCGTCCAGAGTAGCTGGGACTACCAGCATGTGCCACCATGCCCGGCTATTTTTTTTGTATTTTTAGTAAAGATGGGGTCTCTCCATGTTGGTCAGGCTAGTCTAGAACTCCTGACCTCAGGTGATCTGCCTGCCTCAACTTCCCAAAGTGCTGGGATTACAGGCATTAGCCATTGTGCCCAGCTTTTGTGTATTTTTTAAACATTTTTTGTTTGTTCCTTGTAGTTATCAAAGTTCTTTGTATGTTCTGGATATTAACACCTTTCCAGATATGTAATTTGCAAATATTTTCTTCCATTCTATGGGTTGTCTTTTCACATCCACAAAACTTTTAACGGTAGTTTCTGTTATCAAATTTCCATTTGATTCTATCTTATTGATTACATTTCTCTGAATAAATTTTCAATCTTTTCACTTATTTTCTTTAACATAATAATTGAATATTCCAATATAACTCCAGTATCTGTATCACCTGCAGATTTCTTCCTATAGTATTTTCTTACTTTTTTTTTTCCATTCCTTGGGATATTCAATAATTTTTTATTGCATACTGGATATTGTATATGAAAAATTATAGACAAAATTTAAGGTTCACTAATGTTATCTTCCTCCACAGAGAATCGATTTTGGACCCTGGCAGGCAGTTAAAGCAGAGGTGGAACACCTTATCCAGTCTGAAATTGAATTAATTCCAAGTTAGGTTTCAATTCTGAAGGAGAGCTGGCCTTTTTCTGTCTTGCCCTTTAATCTTAGGTTGCCAACAGAATGGGAAAAAATTTTTGCAATCTACCCATCTGACAAAGGGCTAATATCCAGAATCTACAAAGAACTAAAACAGATTTACAAAAAAAACCAAACAAACCCTTTCAAAAGTAGGCAAAGAATATGAACAGATACTTTACAAAAGAAGACATCTATGAGGCCAACAAACATATGAAAAAATGCTCATCATCACTGGTCATTAGAGAAATGCAAATCAAAACCACATTGAGATACCATTTCACACCAGTTAGAATGGCGGTCATTAAAAAATCAGGAGATAACAGATGCTGGAGACGATGTGGAGAAATAGGAACACTTTTACACTGTTGGTGGGAGTGCAAATGTTTAATATTAATTTGCACTCCCACCAACAGTGTAAAAGTGCAACTATTGTGGAAGACAGTGTGGCAATTCCTCAAGGACCTAGAAATAGAAATACCATTTGACCCAGCAATCCCATTACTGGGTATATACCCAAAGAATTATAAATTGTTCTATTATAAAGACACATGCACATGTATGTTCATTGTGGCACTGTTCACAATAGCAAAGACTTGGAACAAACCCAAATGTCCATCAACAATAGATTGGATAAGGAAAATGTGGCACATATACACCATGGAATACTATGCAGACATAAAAAATGATGAATTTGTGTCCTTCATAGGGACATGGATGAATCTGGAAACCATCATTCTCAGCAAACTGATGCAAGAACAGAAAACCAAACATTGCATGTTCTCACTCATAGGCAGGTGTTGAACAATTAGAACATGGACACAGGGAGGGGACCATCACACACTGCAGTCAGTTGTGGGGGCTAGAGGAGGGACAGTGGGGGGTAGGGAGGGTGGGGAGGAATAACATGGAAAAAAATCTTGGGTTGCACCCTTTTCATGATACTTATAGGAAACCTGGGGTTTTTACCAGAGCCCCACCTTCTAAGTGGGCCATTCACTAAAAGTTTTGCCTCTCCAGACTTATATGACTACC